>JALPQI010017975.1:0-17466 GCA_025490895.1 Thaumatotibia leucotreta
AATCTTCAATGGGCGTTTTGACATGGATCACGTGACGCTTGTCAAAAAATATTTTTAATTAATTATTTACAAAAAATAGCTGTCTCAAAGTCAACGTACAGTAATTAAATATGTTTTTATACCGGAAAAGAACGTATTGGAATAAAATTCGGGGCTAAGTCTGCTAGGTGGAAACAACCCTATTCAACCTTTCAATTTTATTTGTGTTCAACGAAAGGAAACTAAGTACAAAGGAAAAGTAAAATAAAATACTAGTGCGTTATTGTAATTTACACTAAAAATACTTTAAAAACTTGTTCAGTTGTAAAGGACAGGCAGGAATATGATATTTAGACTTGCACTTATACTGAAAAACCGAACTAATTTGTAATTTACTAGAAATTTGAATACAATAAAGTTATGGACAAATCAAGGTAATTCATTATGAACTCTTTGTAACCGAGTTATACTTATTTTTGTTACTATGATTCATGAAATGTAATGAGAATACGTTCGGCACGATTGACGGTCTATTTTATTTCATATTTTAAGATCGATTACTTTGATCATTCATTTTGTTACAGATTTTCGATGCTCCTGTTAGAGCCTGGTGAAATTTACTTCGAGGATTATTCATGTACTTTCAATGACTTTGAATCTATCCATGAAGGTAATTCCAGACAAGGTAGACTGAAGCTTTGCTCAAAATCTCTTGTGTTTGAGCCAAGAGACTGGACATATCCATTAATTAAATTACATTTTAGAGACTGCACTAGCATAGAAGTCTTAAAGCCCAAAACTACTGACAATCCACAGAATGTTATCAAAGTTGAGATAAAACAGTTTGCTGAAATGCTAGAAGAAAACATACTAGCTCCATATAAATTTCAATATGAAAAGAAAACCTTTTATATCTTTTTTGATTTTGCTTCGGCTGAAGAGACCCTTTATCAAATGCATCAGTTACAAAGAGCCTCCACTTTGAATGCTCCTGAGCACAATAGTATGGTGGCTACTATCTTGCACTCTCGGTACATGAGGATGGTGTTTGACCCTGTGATGATGGATGATTTTACGGAGGAGATTGTTTGTGAGCTGCAGGCAGAGAAAATCTCACCGTTGGTCAGACATCAAGGCAAACTGGCCCTGACTCCAACAACATTGTATTTTCAACCTTTCAGCAATGTAGAAAGTGTGAGTACTTAGTATGTTGATATGAGTCATGCTTAATAATATCAAACCTTGCTAATATTATGAAATTCAGTTAGTTTGCCAGATAAGATTACTATGACTAATCAATTATCAATGGCAAAATAGATGCTAAGTTAGTAAAATTGTGTGAATATTTCCTTCTTAAATTATATCCAAGACGAAAATGATAAGAAAATCAAAATAGGGACTTGTATCAGCAATTAAAAACTATATTTTACATTACTTACTAAGGTCATGGTATTACAATAACTGTTTGTAATAAATGTAATAATAAATTACCACCTCAATCACATTGTTACCCATCATTGCAAAGATATTTAAGAGTAGGCAATTATTTTGTAATTTACTTTGTTCTGTTTTGTTTTCAGAGCCCAATATTAAAAATCAAGCTGAGTCATCTGAAGCGAATGTACAAGCGCAGATTTTTACTAAGGCAAGTTGTATGTATCATTCAATGTTGTTCAGTTATACCTTATCTGCTACTTAGCTTAAGCTATATTTGCAAAACGTGTATTGGCTCAATCACATTAGGCTTATCACCAGCATCACATCACATTCTGTTTATTTGATAAAGCAATAGCAAAGATACTACTGTTCTTAGAATGTGGGCTTTGTATTAAAAACACATTTCAAAACAAGAGTTTACTCATATAGGATCTTGTTTAATGGTAAATAATCTATAATATCTATTTATTTATGTAAACTTTAATGCACAAACAAAGAAAAATGTACTAATGGCGGACTAAATGAAGTTGGTGCTGGAGAAAAAATAATTAAAATAACTAATATGTACAATGCCACGCCACGCCATGTCCACATGAATTCTTCATTCAAATTAAAAAGTTATTTCAAAGTATGAAGCCAATTTTTAAATGACATTGAAGAGGGTAATGATTTAAAAAAAGCATAATAGTCTTAAGATCAAAATGTATGGGTGCTGGATTTCATTCATTTTTGTTTAAATTAATGAACTAAAAAAGGATCATAGACTTTGTTTTGTTAACATTAACACTTAAGTGTGAAATGCTTTCTGCAATGTGAGCGGAAGTGGCAGGGATTATATAAATCACAATAATATTTTTCTTTTATATGGTCCAGCCATTGAATTTTTTTTACGGATACGTTAACCTTTTAACCGTCAAAAATTTTTAATGGGGCGTGGCCGTATCGCCACCAATACAAAATTACACCACGCAGATCAGAGCTAGCTATCATTTACACGCTGTAAAAACTTAATCAGACCTTTGTCTGATTTATCAGACAGTTAAAAGGTTAAAGTCCTATTGCTGTCACATTTAACTTCAATAACCATAGTTCTAAAGTTAATTGAGATAGAAACATCAATTAAGATGCTTCCGTGAATGGAAGGCAAATCATTATGATTATATTAATATATTATGAATGGAGTGGCTCTTACATAACGGTAAGACCGAAAGGGACAAACAATTACTTAGCAGCTTGTTAAGTTAGGAGACATTTAAGAATAAGGGGGTAAATCTGTACGTGCTCAGTTAATAAAACATCAGCAGGCCTGCCGAAAACTTCGTAAATTGTAAAGTTCGAGCAACTGTCTCTCTTCCTAAAATGGAGGCGTAATTGAAGTGACAGAGATAAAAGATCAAATTTACAATTTGTGATGGTCGTGGTAGGCTCTCAGTTATATTTTATTCGTCATCAGTGATCATTGCTTTTCTTTATGGCGTATGACCTTCGTGATCGCTCACTGTAACTTTCAATTATCACTGCTTACAAATGGAGGCAGCAATTGTAGCTCATTGCACAACTTCCTTATAATTAGATATTAACACTCCATTGCTGAGGATGACGTTTTATTTATTTAGTTTAATTCAGAGATGGGCTGGTTGTTCTCTTGGCGTTTGAACAGCTTTCATTACCTTCTTTGTATTTATTCTAAAGTGAGCCAAAATAATCACTATGTTTCAATCGAGATTGTATTGTACAGGGTACTATAGTATACAGTTTTATCAAATAACTGTTATTGTGGTCCAAGTACAGTCACCACATGGGAATGTTGAGCCACTTGGCAATGGATGCAATTTGGTCGTGTAATATAGGTTCGGTATTTTTCGTTAGTAGGCACGATCGCGACATGACCGATGTTCCCCGACATGAATGTAGGATTAATATGGATTTGACAACGTTATAATAATATAGCAAGAACGAAAGGGATGGTCTTATGAAACTTTTTACTAGTGGAAGTGAAAAGGAACGATAATCGTCCGTCCTTATCACTGTGCCACTATTTTTTGTGTGTGTGTGCATTAGATGCTAAATGTAAGTGCCAGACAAATGCGTTGAATACGTCACTAAGTGCCACACACACAAGTATCTTCTTAGTAGTAAGTGACTATGTCTATCCCTCTTAGTGGCACACTATGTGCGGCCCCTCGTTCCCCGATGATATGTCAGCATGGATTTAGAATATGGATATGGATTTGACAACGTAATAATAATAGCAAGAACGAAAGGGATGGTCTTATGAAACTTTTTACTAGTGGAAGTGAAAAGGAACGATAATCGTCCGTCCTTATCACTGTGCCACTATTTTTTGTGTGTGTATGTGTTAGATGCTAAGTCTAAGTGCCACACACACAAGTATCTTCTTAGTAGTAAGTGACTATGTCTATCCCTCTTAGTGGCACACTATGTGCGGCCCCTCGTATGTCAGTCAAATACGAATCTTTGTTGCGTCAAAATTTCAGTGTGTCAAAACTAGTTGAAATAATAAAAATTTCTTCGTCTACGAGAATTAAGGATTAGTCATCGGCCTTTATTAGACGCTAAATGTCGTTGTTCCTAGAGGAAACTGGATAACGACAGTTCTTCATAGATTTGTTTAAAACCGTTTAGTAATTTATTCGTATTTGCTTCAAATCGGAAGCCATGATTTATCTGATATTAATAGGCGAGGTATTTTTTCCGTTCATATTTATATAAATAGGCATGTTATCGAGCAATTTTAAATTATTCATTGACAGAGACAAATGCTATTGCTGTCTTTATTATCATTCGTTACAGCTCAGTTGACGTTAGTTGAAAACTTATGTAATGTAACCTTTGTAGAAATATAGTAGGTAACCTTTGACAATCTACCCATTATCCTATAATCTGTCAGTAGCCGTAAAAATGTATAATAGAAATTTGATAGTTTCTGACTGAAATTCTAACTTTGAACAAAATACCTGTCAGTGACAGCCGTTAAAAGGAAAGTGAACGAAATTACCATCAGGGCTCTGAAGTTAGATTGACGTCTCCAGGTCTAAAGCGGATGTTATAACGTAACTATAGTAATGTCAGGTTCCGGAAAAATAGCGAACAATCATTGGTTAAACATTTTTGTTATTATGGTTACCTTTGACAATCTACCCATTATCCTATAATCTGTCAGTAGCCGTAAAAATGTATAATAGAAACTTGATAGTTTCTGACTGAAATTCTAACTTTGAACAAAATACCTGTCAGTGACAGCCGTTAAAAGGAAAGTGAACGAAATTACCATCAGGGCTCTGAAGTTAGATTGACGTCTCCAGGTCTAAAGCGGATGTTATAACGTAACTATAGTAATGTCAGGTTCCGGAAAAATAGCGAACAATCATTGGTTAAACATTTTTTTTATTACGTAACCATGGTAATGTCACCTTCTGAAGAATACGCGAGCGGTCATTGGCTAACCGTAGCAACGACCGCCCCATTGGTCAGCAGAGTTCGGCCGAAGTCGTGATACTAGCCTCATAAGAGTTCGGAACCCGATTTGTATTATTCGACCAAGTTGCGAACAGTGGCAAGTGGCTCAACAATCCCATGGTGACTGTACCTATGTAATGAAATGAAGAATATGTGTCCAGAATATGTGAGGAAGGGAAGGTAGTGGTTGAAACGCCAAGAGAACAACCCTTTAATCAATTAATGTCTTAGTTATCTAATCAATGATTAAACAATCTGTCGTCCAAAATTAACTCCGATTAATTTAATCGTGTTTAAATCAATCGACAGCTCTGTGTATTGAGCTGGGAACGGTAGCGTAGTTCATACGTATCGAGCGTGTTGAAACGAATTCGCTATCAAATTCCCGCTAGCGTTCGGATAATTGAAAGGTTTATCTGAACACTGTCGGATAGTTGAAGATCGAAAATCGAAGTTCCAGTATAACAAAATAGTGAAGGTACTAGGTACATAATTGAGTCTAAAAAAAATTCTTTCCTCCATTGACCACGAACCCTGTAAAGTGTTCGAAACGTGGAATGAAGTTAAAATTAGTTAATATACGCGAGTTTATCCGTTTTCATAGTTTTATTTCAAATCTTATTTAATTTTACTTACTTACTTACTCCTCTGGCGCAGCGACCGATAAAGTGTGTGTTGGCCTCCAATACGAGAGAACGCCACTGATCACGGTCTTGAGCGACATTTTGCCACTGGTCAATTCCGAGACCGTTTAAATCAGCCCTCACAGCATCCGCCCAACGATTATTTAATTTAAATCGAAGAATTTAATCTAGCTAATTAAACTTTGAAATGGCCCAAATATTACTCAGAATCACCAAGCATTTTTAAATGTCTAACCCCCTTATGTCTATAAGGGGCCCCTTATTCATAAACGTATCCTAACTTAAACCCGCTACGTATTGTGTCCCTTTCGGTCTTATATAATAATAATAATAATAAGGCCGCAGGGCAGCTTGTGGCGAGCTGTTGGGGAGTAACGACCCCACGGACCCGAGTGCTCCCGAGAGTCGGTCAGGGTCCCCGCCTCCGGCGTGTCTTCATCGGTCGGAGTGGAACCCCAAGGGGACCCGTAGGGCTCTCAGCTCTGGCTTGCCTTAACTGGCCGTCCAGAGAGGAGTCGTCAGAGCTATACGCTCCAGGGGTGGAAGTGTAAATTTGCGTAAGTCGCGAGTTGGTGCAGCGGCCGTCAAGCCACTGCGCAGAAAGCGGTGTACACCTCTCTACACTCCTGAGCCGCCTACACCGGTGTTGCCCCTGGCTGTCTCTTGTGACGGCATTTACGGGGGTCCATCTAGTCGGCGGCGAGTCACCGCCTGCCTCGATAGCAAAGAGAAATCATTGTTATGGCAGGTGTCCGGACCTCTTTTCTATAGTTCCATCTCTTATCCATCCAACCTTCATCACCATAACCCACTAGTCTTTTCCATATAATCTCCAATAGCCTCTATATGCCTGCTGGGACCGGTTCACGGATATATATTTTTGTGCCCGTGAAAGGGTTGCAGCAGGTGTAAAACACAGCAAATTTCTCCAAAGGGCCTCTACGTGTTGGATCTGTATCCCCGCGCAAGCCTATCAAAAGACCGGGATTAATAGGCCCGTGATCAAAGAGAGATACAAATAATAACCGCTTATTACAAATACACTCCACAGACTATTTTAGAATCGACTAATTACAAACTTTACTGGGACAGGACTATCATTACCGACAAGACAATACATTACAATAGACCCGACATTATACTACACGACAAAACTGCAAAAACTGTGTATCTTCTTGATATAGCTATTCCAAACACTCACAACCTTGTCTCTACTCACACTGAAAAGATTAGTAAATACACAGACCTCTCAATCGAAATTAAAACCCAGTGGCGAGTCAATACCGTGAAAACAGTCCCAATAATAATATCCTCAACTGGTGTTATTCCTCGTACCCTACATAATAGCCTAAAAACTCTCGGCATTCATCCGCTCACCTATATACTTTTACAAAAAGCTGTAATTATGAACACGTGTAGAATAGTACGCAATTTTTTGTCTTTAGAATAGTAGTTCCATCTTCCAAACACGTTTGGCTAAAAGCCCGCGTATATGGAAGTAAATTTGCCTCCATTTGGAGAGAAAAAAAAAACAAAAGAAAAAAAAATAATAATAATATATTATTGCGCCAAATAGCCAAGACTTGTTGGAGCTACTGCGAACCACAGAAGTTTTCAGTAGTGCCATCAATATGGAGTTTGGTGTCGATAAGTGTGCGGTTATGCATGTGCAGCGGGGGAAAGTAGTAAATTCAACAAATTTACAGCTTTCTGAGACAATGTCGTTCAGATCTATCTCGGAAGCAGAAACCTATAAATACCTTGGTATGTCACAGTCTTTGGGAATTGAAGATATGGGAATTAGACAGGCGGTGAAGGAGCGCTTTTTCAGCCGGCTCACAAAAGTACTTAACAGTCTTTTGTCAGGAGGCAACAAAGTGCGCGCCTTCAACGCCTGGGTAATGCCCATACTCACATACTCCTTTGGCATACTAAGGTGGACTCAGACCGAGCTGGACGCCCTGGATCGAAGGGCCCGTACACTGCTTACCGCACATCGAATGCTACACCCGCGCTCATCAGTTATGAGATTGTACATCCCGCGGAGGTGTGGGGGCCGCGGCTTCTTAAATGCCAAAAACCTCCACAACCACGAGGTGTACAATCTTAGAAACTATTTTCTTAACAATCAGTGCGGGATGCATCGTGATGTGGTGGCAGTTGACCGGAACTTCACGCCGCTCTCCTTGGCAAAAGAGAACTGGCGCAGACCTGTGGTACTAAGCACCGAGGACCGCAGGGCGGTATGGAAGAGCAAGGAGCTACACGGGCGGTTCTACAAGTCCCTCACGGGACCTGACGTAGATCTGCTCGCGTCGGTGAACTGGCTACGATTCGGGGACCTCTTCGGAGAAACCGAGGGTTTTGCCTGTGCAATTGCTGACGAGGTTATCATGACGAATAACTACCGGAAATATATCCTGAAGGACGGTACGGTCGACATTTGTCGGGCATGCCGCCGTCCCGGTGAGTCACTCAGGCATATTATTTCCGGTTGTTCTCAGATTGCTAACACCGAGTACTTGCACAGACATAACCTCGTAGCCAGTATTATACACCAGCAGCTTGCTCTTCAATACGGCCTCGTGGACGTCGAAGTGCCATACTATAAGTACACAACTGCACCAGTTCTCGAAAATGGTCGTGCCACGCTCTACTGGGATCGACCTATCATCACGGACAGGACTATTGTAGCCAATAAGCCTGATATCGTGCTGGTAGATCGATCGCAGCGCCGGGCTGTGCTCGTCGACGTCACCATCCCCCATGATGAGAATCTCGTGAAGGCCGAAAAGGACAAGTCCAGTAAGTACCTCGACTTGGCCCACGAGATAACCGCCATGTGGGATGTTGACTCGACGATCATAGTCCCGATAGTCGTTACAGCGAACGGTTTAATAGCGAAGAGTCTCGACCAACATCTTAAGAGTCTCTCGCTAGATGGCTGGATCAAGGGTCAGATGCAGAAGGCGGTAATCCTGGACACGGCGCGGATAGTCCGTCGGTTCCTCTCTCTGCGACCTTAACCACCGGCAGCTTGGGCCCGCCCCGTTGCCGGCGGCACCCTAGGTTAGGTTTTTATAATGTGTTTATATTTTATATTGTTTTTGTATGTTGTATTGTATTTTACTTTTATAACCATATTATAACAACCTAGCCTAAGAGAATGTTTAAATAAAGGAGATAATAATAATAATAAAGTTTATTTCAAAAATAATTTCTTATGAATGTATCTATAAGACCGAAAGGGACAAACAACACTCAGGGCCGGTACAGATGGACAGCATGCAACCCAGCTGCAAATTGGCAGTTCCGCGGCGGTTTGCGTTCTGATGCAGTTGGTCCAACTGCATCAGAACTGCAAACCCTTTGTGCACTTGTGCAGTCTGTCAACCGCTCACCAACTGTAATCAGCGATGTTTACTATGGTATGAAATAATGTTAGGATTAAATAATAATTGCACTGTTATTGAGCGTATATTCTACATTACAGGGCTTGGAAATCTACAGCGCAGAAGAGAGTTCCGTAGCCCACATATACCTAACGTGCCAATCTCAAGACGACAGGGACAAAATTTACGATATTTTGGAGCAGTCACCCAACGTATGTTTGGAGAAGGTTCACGCCGAAGAAACGACATTGCAATGGCAAAATGGAGTCGTTTCGAATTATGACTACTTGATGCATTTAAATTGGTAATTGTAAATTGTTTATTTTTATCTGTTAAGTTTTGTGAAGCTGCTTACTATTTATTTAATTACTATCAATAGCAACTAACTTAAAAAAAACGCCCGATGTCGGGCCATGCTTAGTGTAGGGCTCCGTGGTCATTGAAAAATGGCTGTGCCGAATGTGCCGATTATGTTCGAAATTGTTTTATTTTAAAGTATTCTTTAAGCTTACTGTTGATGTTTTTTTCTTATATTTTGGACTACTACGGATCAAAAGTTAGGGGACACAATTATTTAAATTCTGTAGTGGTTATCTCCGAAAATATTGACTTAAAGAAAAACTTTCTTTTGGGACCCTTTTTCTTTTTAAAAGACCTATTCAACGACCCCACACTATGGGAATACAGCAAATAAAAAAAACATCCCCACTTCACGTGTAAAGGAGGTACCAGAAAAAAAAATCTATATTTTATTCTACCACTTTGTCGCCGTGGTTATTATAATAACTAACGAACACTGAGCTATGCTGTGGACAGACAGAACGAACATGGCGAAATAGCCTAACCAAGTAATTTATATATTGGGAGCCATTCCATTAAAAACAAACATTCCAAAAAATCTGCTGCAATGAATACTCAACTGCGTTAAGCATAAGCAATTATCTCGTAATGTCAGGGAAGCCCCATATAAAAAGGGGAGTTTTTATTGGTGATTCACGCTGTACTAACTTTATTATCATTTAATTATTTATTGTGTCCTGGTGAAGTGGGCGGAAGCCAACAAAGTAGGCATTAGGTACATCAAAAGATAATATGTGGCAGTTTTAATAAAAACCGTACTAGTACTAGTATTTTCTATTGTGTCGTTTATCATAAGAACGGAATTGGCTTGTGCCTTGCCTTTATAGTTTTATACGAATTTAATGACATGTCAGATTTTTATAAGTATCATGTAAAATGATTGCATTCACCGGCATTCTTTAAAAATACGACCCTAAAAAAAAATTCGAGCTTAAAATATGTAAGAAGATGAAAAAAAAAATGTTATTTGTGTTAGGTACAAGGAATCAAAATGATATTTTTCCGGCGAGGACGTTCATTGAGCCCGAAAGAAGCGCAATGTGGAATCCTGAGCGAAATGATTCAAGCGTTAACGGACAAATATAATTTTGATACCATGTGTGACGTGTGGCACATACCGCTTTTTACACCACCTATGAGAAAAATATATACCTACATATTTAATATTTTGCGCATAATGGATTCGTAATTGATGCCTACGTGCTATTTATTTCCATATTTCATTGTTATTTTTTAGACTGGCAACAGAAAGTCCTTGAACAGAAAAGTGCCACTTAGATCCCTCCTAGCAGGGAAGAAAAGACCCGTATTCGAATAGGTGGTGTGAACATAGTAGATTACATGTAATCTAGGCCGTTTAAGTGGGAAATGTATCGGATGAGGAAGACAAACATGTGATCCGAGGCTTTCCCATTTAACAGCCGAGGTGTATATACTATCTTCCTGCTCAATGGTACCGGCAGGCGGCAACTTAGTTTAGCGCAGCGGTCGGTAATGTGCTGTTTGCCGGCCGGAGGGCAGAAAACTTATTTTTGGCCACATGGATTATGTAATCTAGGTATTGACTTAATATTATCTGTCTTTTGTTTTCAGCCTTGCAGATAGAAGTAAAAACGATCTCACTCAGTACCCAGTGTTTCCGTGGGTAATATCAGATTATACATCAGCAGATTTGAACTTAGATAACGTTGATGTGTACAGAGACTTGTCGAAACCCATGGGGGCATTGAATACAGATAGGTTAGAAAAATTAAAGGAGAGATACCATGAAATGTCCCATCCTAAGTTTATGTATGGGTCGCATTATTCTGCTCCAGGATTGGTGCTCTTTTATCTAGTAAGTTGGAATTATTACCTTTATTTGTTACAAACACTTTCCTAAGCATGCTGATAGTGATAAGTATCGCTCGTCTCTTTCCGCCTTGTCAATATTTCTATAAAACGGAAAAGGACAAACGAAACTTATCAACTTGTTAGATTAGGAGACGTTTATGAATAAGTCAAAATATTAAGTGACTAGTTTTTGCCGTATCCCAATGTGATAAGGTTCAGTTTAAAGCTAAACCGATAATTTACTATTGCTCTTAACTGTACCTACACTAAAAGGTAGGTACAGTAAAGGTTGGTTTGCTGGTAGTAGGACCTCGTGCAGGGTCCGCCCGGATAGCTACCGCCGTCTTACTCGTTAACCTGCCGTTAAATAGTTAGTACTGTGTTGCGCTTTGCGGGTAAGATAGCCGGTGTAATTACTGGCATAGAGGCAATCCATCTAAGACCTCAGGGTAGGCAGCCCATAGGCGAGTTTTTGGTCACTATGTCCATGGGCCTCAGTTCCTGATTTCCATCAGGTGGGTTGAAAGCTCAGTTGTCTATCTTCGTCACATAAAAAAGTACTAGGTACTAGTACTAGATAGGTATATTAAAGTTAAGTTCATTATCATCGGACGCACCATTTTGTACCTATGTTATTTCTAGTAAGATACCTACACAAAAAGTAAATAAAAGTATATTGTAATACATGGAAACACTGTCATGTTGTAACAACGTGTCCTATTTATTTTTAGGTCAGAAAATATCCTGAATATATGCTATGCCTACAAAATGGAAGATTCGATCATCCTGATAGAATGTTCAATTCAGTGAAAGACGTGTACAATAATTGTTTAAGGAACATGTCTGATTTTAAGGTAAGAATCTTTGAATTTTAATTTTTGATACCAAAGCTCTTAATGAAAAAGAACTCATAGGAGATTTATGTCGTAAAAAATCATATCACATTTCTGTAGGCATTGTCAACGAATTGGAAAGCCACTACAGAGGTGTGAACTGTCAAAGAGATACTAATTTACCAGATTGAAAGCAATCTCTTAATACTTATTTTGACATAGTTCTAAACTAGCCTAGTGTTCCAATTAGTTCGATATGAAAGGTCCATGGAAAGAACACGTCTAGTCAATTCAAATTACAGAAGGAAAAACCACCTTACTTTTAACAGAATAAGATGTGAATTTGCCCTGATTTTTTAAATTATTGGACATGTTTTTTCCGTGGACCCTTCACATACTTCATTACCTTTTATTCAAATAGCGGATAATTGCAGGAATTAGTTCCCGAATTCTACGACACGGAATCGAAAGGCGATTTCCTAGTGAACAAATACCAGATAAATTTCGGGGATCGCCACGACGGAACCAAAGTGAACAATGTCGCGCTGCCGCCCTGGGCGGATTCGCCGTCGAACTTTGTGGCCAAACTAAGAGAGGCGTTGGAGTCGGAGTATGTCTCTAGACATTTGCATTTGTGGATCGATCTCATTTTTGGATATAAGCAGAGAGGGGAGGAGGCTATTAAAGCTAATAATGGTATGTGATGACTGATCTTGCGCGAGTTCTGTGTCAATTTAGTTTATATGTACCTACTTCATTCTATCCTCCTGCCTTCCAGAGGCCTATTAAAAATCTCCTTAAACAAAATAAATTCTATTATTTTTCCTACATTATTAATTCAAAATTCACTGGCAAATTTTATTGTCTGAACGGCAGGAGGTTAATTTAGTTTCTTAGAAACTTAGTGCCGATTGCACTTTCGGCCCGCAATTTCAATCTACGCGTTGTTAATGTTCGATGTCAGCCGAACGTGTTAAATGCGAAGGCTGTATTATTTTGTTTGCGAAATTGTCTTCTATTATCTGCACAGTTTAAAGAAAATCTCTTCAAATTTGTCCCAACCAAAATGTTAAACTCTGACATAAGCATTGGACGAGAATATCGCTTACCTTCGATAATTATGTCTTTCTTAGAACTAGGTAGGCGTTCGGAAAATTTAATGGAATAAAACGAATAAATTGGCAGTTTATTATTGAGCATTGCGGATTGATTTCCGGATTATTGCAAATTTATTTTGCTTTATTCCGTAAGACTGTCATTTATATAGCGTAAATGACAGTCTCGTGGTATGCCCCAATATCGTATCCTTATTATAAAAAAACTTTTTACGCCGCACGTGCTCTTTTTAAGGGCAAACGTATGCACAGAAAGTGATACTAATCCGCACGCGTGCAGGAATAAATTTTCGTAGTACTTTTCCACACAGCCTGGTTGGTACTTCCGAGATAGTCTGGTTTTTATTTTTTATTTTATTTTATTTGGAGATCCAACAGCTGTTACAAGGACATTAGACATAAAGTGTAAACAAGAAGCCAATTATAGGAACTCACAGATAAAATAATATTTTCCTCGCATAATATAATGATTGTAAAATTTTTAAATATAGGTTTGATTTCTAACTCTTGTCGGTTTTAAAACCGAATAGTCATCGGCACTCGTCCTGAAAAATTCTACTTTCCACACCTTGTATCATAAATAACTATTTTTTTTCAGTTTTTCACCATGTGTGTTACGAAGGCTCCGTCGACTTAGATGATATCTACGACATGAACGACAGACACGCTTTAGAAGTGCAAATAATGGAATTTGGTCAAGTACCAAAACAGCTTTTCACCAAACCCCACGTGCGACGGGTCACGCACGAAATATCGAAGAGTATACAAGCGGACTTGGAAGAAAACGACGTCGTGTATAAATTGGAATGTATAGACAGTATTCAGCTGCATAAGGAAGAAGTAACTTGCGCTTTAAGACAAGGGGCAAGACTGATCTCTGTTGGTAAAGATGGAACGTTAAAAGTGTATGACGTTTCATTGAAAAAGCAAATAAGAAGCGTCATACTAAGCACGACGCCGCTTAGTTCGTGCGTCATGGTCGACGAAAATATTGTCGCAGCTGGCTCGTGGGACAATGAAATGTGAGTAATTGTATTGTTTCTAAAATTAATTTTTGCTATTATTTTCTGACATACTTTTCCTTGACATTGGTCTTGGTTGTATGCTGACTGCGCGTACAATAGGGATGTTGTTGTTGTATTCTGGCCATTTTTTTCCGTAACTCGACATCAAACGTGCCTATTTTGCGTGGTCCCAACGCTGGCCCAGTACTTGTTGGGGACTTCACATACACCCTTGAATTTCTTCGCAGGTGTATGCATGTTTCCTCACGATGCTTTCCTTTACCGTAAAGCACTTGTGAATATCAAAAGATATTTCGTACATACGTTTTTGAAAAACTCATTGGTACGAGTACAATAGGGATAGTTACTTACAATAGGGATACCTCTATTTAATGAAATGTGATTTTTCTTCAGATATCTGTATGATGTCGATTATGGCAGAGTCGTGGAGAGCTTTCGGGCGCATGACGACTGCGTAAGCTGTTTGCTGTGGCTGGAAAAAGGTAGATTTCTTACTGATATACTTTTTCAGTCTTTTTCCAAAAAAAGAGACCAAGTACACCAACGTCCGTGGTGGGATTCGAACACATATCGATATCACTTTCATTTTTAACTAGTATAAAATGACTGTGCTGCTGCTGTCACAATGATTTTCAATATCCATTGCATTGAAGTTTATTGAGATATATCGTCACCAATCTATTTTAGTCCACTGCTGGACGTAGGCCTCTCCTTTTATCTATCTTTGCGTATGTACCTACTAGGGGGTGATGCCCATAATCGCCACCCTGGGCAAGCAGGTTGGAGATTTCAGTTGTGTGTCCACTATGATCACGCTGTTGCCCATCATGAATCTTGATTCAATGGAGTAACATTTCAGGGTGCTTAGCCAAGTTGCCGATCGCTAACGCTTAGTCTTAGTAGCGTATCGTAGTTTCCCTCTCTGTCACTCTTTGATATTAGTGCGACAAAGACAGTTAGCTGCCTTTCGTTTACGATACGATTAATCGTTAGCGTTTGGTAACTTGTCTAAGCACCCAGTTCCTGTTACGATTTAGTCGATTCTTACGATACCCACGGGGAGAGTTGGAGAGGCAAATATATTCTTACTGCCGTCACCACACGGGAAAGAAAAAATGATGAAAAAAAAATACATTACTTCCTGTATTCATTAACGTCTCCGAACTTAGCAAGTCGATAAGCTTGTTTGTCCCTTTCGGCCTTATCAATCTGTATATTAGGCCGAAAGAGACAAACAATACTTAACGGCTTGCTAAGTTATACGTTTATGAATAAGGGGATCTAGAAACGCGGCAGCGTGTCATGCCTAACATGTACAGAACTGTCAGGTGACAGAACTGCCGAGCAGCATCTTGTGTAATAAAATATTTGGAGCCTTTTTTGACTCCGTCATAACACTAAATCGGTTTCACATAAACGTATCAAATTTTACAAATACAAATAATTTATTCGTGGCAAATATAACAAACATGACAGGACAAGACAAAACAGACAGATTCAGCACTTAATATTATACCACGAAATGGACTCGCCTCAGCATAATGTCGACCCGAAAGCCAACGCTGATCTTCCGGCGAGCCCATTTTTTGGCCACGATCGCAGCGTGTGAACATGGCCTAACAATTCGCGCCTAATAGAGGACACCAAGTAGGGCAACACACAAATAAATAAATAATGACGCAACATTGACATGGCCATATTGGCCATGTGTCACATAATTTTTTTATTACAAATGAAAATGAAATGAAAAGTTACAAACATAAGTTTACAGTTCACACGTTCGCCTCCGGTACTGTTTCATTAAGTGCTTATACTATGCCGATCGAAATTATCTGATAGAAATCCTATGCCAGTGACACGCATGTGTGACCGAAAAGATTGTACTCCTATGCCGGTGACACAGCACTGTGTCAAAAACGTTCGTGTTTCGATGCCACTGGCATAGGAGTGAGAACTTGATTAAGGCTAGTGGCATAAGAATAAGATTACTTTGATCACGTACGTGTGTCACTGGCATAGGAGTACAGTTTTTTCGGTCACATATCATATGTGTGTCACCGGCGTCGAACGTGTTAAAACATGATTAATATCGTACTTTAACTAATCAGTACATCATCTTTAACCAATCAAATTTGGCTCATGTATTGAGATTATACATTTATCCTTGTTGTATTTGACAGAGAAGCTCCTAATATCCGGGGGCCACGACGGCGTGGTCCGCGCGTGGGCCGAGCTGGGCCGCACGGGGCAAGCGCTGCGCGGCCTGCGCGCCGAGTTCGACCACGACGGGAAAGTGTGCGCCATCACCTTCAGGTACCTACTGTTGGACAGAGAGAGATGTGATCTCGACTAGCGTTGAAAATGTCGAAAAAAAAAATGTTTTTTTCGGGAATGTAGGAAAACTTCGTTTTTTTTCGGATTTTTTCAGAAACAATCAATGTCACTGTCACTGTCACTCCTTGCCATCTGTTTCAATTGACTTTTCCTCTGTGACATCGCGTTCTCCTGGTATAAGTGAAAATTAGACTTAATTTACATTGGTTTAGAGTTGAAAATTAAAGTGGAAAATTTCATTGTTTTTTTCAAAAAATCACACAGCAGACATTGCAGAATGAATTTGCTACTATGGGAATGCGTGCGCTATCACCTTCAGCTACCTATTGTTGGACAGAGAGAGATGTGATATCGACGAATGGAACGATGAATTCGATTCGATAGAAAAGTATAAGAAACTCCTAATATCCGGGGGCCACGACGGCGTGGTCCGCGCGTGGGCCGAGCTGGGCCGCACGGGGCAAGCGCTGCGCGGCCTGCGCGCCGAGTTCGACCACGACGGGAAAGTGTGCGCTATCACCTTCAGGTACCTACTGTTGGACAGAGAGAGATGTGATCTCGACTAGCGTTGAAAATGTCGAAAAAAAAAATGTTTTTTTCGGGAATGTAGGAAAACTTCGTTTTTTTCGGATTTTTTCAGAAACAATCAATGTCACTGTCACTGTCACTCCTTGCCATCTGTTTCAATTGACTTTTCCTCTGTGACATCGCGTTCTCCTGGTATAAGTGAAAATTAGACTTAATTTACATTGGTTTAGAGTTGAAAATTAAAGTGGAAAATTTCATTGTTTTTTTCAAAAAATCACACAGCAGACATTGCAGAATGAATTTGCTACTATGGGAATGCGTGCGCTATCACCTTCAGCTACCTATTGTTGGACAGAGAGAGATGTGATATCGACGAATGGAACGATGAATTCGATTCGATAGAAAAGTATAAGAAACTCCTAATATCCGGGGGCCACGACGGCGTGGTCCGCGCGTGGGCCGAGCTGGGCCGCACGGGGCAAGCGCTGCGCGGCCTGCGCGCCGAG
>JALPQI010017976.1:0-21638 GCA_025490895.1 Thaumatotibia leucotreta
GGGCAGAAATAATGATTTATCCCCCTGTATACTAAAATATAGAAATACACCATTTTGAATCTTATTCGTTGGACAGAGGTTCTATGTTTTTGTTCTAATAAAACAAGCTACATATAAGAGGTAAAAACCGCGTGTACGTACTTTACAAGAAATTGCTTAAAGATATATGACTCATTGTACGTGAGAGTAATTTTCTAATAGCTTTTGTTAGCTGTTTATGTGCTGTTAGTTTATCTGTCCTTTGGAACAAAAACTTTCCTAAACTCCATCGTTCCTGGAGAACTGAACTTAGGTATTTACGTATTTAGAATACGACATTTATTTTTGTTAATACATCTTCATAAAGTTTATCTTGTAATAATAACAGAAATTTCATGGAATGGAATTAATTTGTCAAAATGTCAATGATAATGAAATCGCAGAAAAGTAGTTGGAATTACGTAAATGGAACATTGGCTCAATCTATGCCCAATTTGTTTCCAATAATATAGCACGAGGCAAATTGTTCCATTCAGTGAAGCGAAACCTAGTTTCGTGTGAATTGTACAATTAATAAATGAACAGCTCCGTTTCAATAATTAATCGTCTGAATTTCACACTCGAATAACCCTTTTACTTCTCAAGGGCGACTTAATAGACAACGCTGTTTTGGTGACATAAACTGTTTTAAGGAATGATGTGTATTGCCATTAATTACTCGAGAGGTGCCGACTGTTCCGAGTACAGTCCTAGATTTAACCAGTGTAAGATAACCTCAAAAATACACTCCACAACTAGCATAATGATGAAGACATTCATACTAGTCTCGAGTCCTTTTGAGCCCTCGACTCGCTCGCTATTTTGAACGACTCGCAAAGAGGACCTAGAAATGGATTTCAGACTGAATTCAATTACAAGGCCTGTCAAGTTTCTGCCCCAGCTCCAACCGTACCGTCTCAGCATATTCCTATTGTTAATTATTTCAGTAATTGTCCCATTTATAATCTCGACACCGACAATCCAGTTATATAACTAGTATTCATGGTTGTGTTGCAAATAGAAGAATATAACAGTAATTATGGTCTGCACGCGTTAATGTCATTCATTATGGAGCATACGCAGACTAACTATTATCTATAAAAAATAATGCTGCTCTTCATCTTGCATAGACTTTCAGAAAGCTTTCGACACGGTGGTCCTTTAAAGCGTTTTATCTTTATGCTAAATAATAGTACATTACTACCGAGGCCGGGAAGTGACTGGTTGCCGGCCGAATATATGTAGACGGCCGAGCGAAGCGAGGCCGGATAGTATTCGGACGGCAACCCGTCACTTCATGGCCGAGGTATGTATAATGCTTTTCTCAAACATGCAATGAAATGAAACAAAAAAATGTATCTTCTTTCTAAGAAATTATAAGTCAACTACATAACTTAAGTCTTTGAAACACAACAAAAGTCAAATACGACACCGACACCTCATTTTTTTTTTAAGATTGACCTGTTTGAAAGTTGCAAATTTTTAATTTAAAAAAGCGGTATTAGACGACGCGGTCGGTTGGGTCCAATTAATCGCAAGCAGTGATCGGGGCCGACGGATCGCGCCGCATAATACTGCTTTTAAAAAAATATTTTGAGTAGTTATTGTACATTTACTTTAAATGATATAATTTAAATACCTAATTATAACTGCAAAAATTTGCCAATCATTTTTTTTATACTAATATTACTCACAGATAATTATTGGCTAAAAGCCAAGATGCTACCTCACAACCCTATGTCAAATGAAAATTAAAAAAGAGGTACTTGCCGGCCTAGGCCGGCAACGAGGTACTTCCCGGCCACTTTTTAGGCACGTAACTACAACATTTCATTGCATGTTTGAGAAAATTATATTTCCATAGTCATTTTGTACATGTTTTTATTTGATGTACTTAGATTCAATCCCAAAGACATGATTCTCCTTTTTACGAATGAGATGAAACTTTGATATTGCTTGGTATATGAGAAAAACATCCCTCAGGGATCAATAATGGGACGTCATTTGTACAAAAGTATTACGTATAATGGTCACGTATGTTCATTTCAAGCTGTATTCAACACAATAAAAATTGAGGCTATAATAAACGACCTTAACGCATTAGCAAACGCCCAGGTCTTAAAAATCTGCCCACAATTAATATGCGCAAGAGCTTAACCAAATCGCCTCCATTAGCTCGAGGCCGTTCCTTCGAACCCAATTTGTCGTCTCGCTAACCGTTACCACAATAAGTCTACACCTACTCCACAAGGATACAGTATCTACTCTTAAAGGAATAGAGATTGATTTAGAGTAACTTTTGGTTAAACAGCTGTACATGTATCATAACGGTGCGTACCATGTATGGGTCGATCATGACATGCGATTTGTTGCAGCTTTATCTGTACGCACCACATGCAGCGAGGCGAGTGTTTTAACGCGTCTCTTTATAAATTACTCGATTTCCCCAAAGTCGAGGTTTCATCTTAATTTTAAATCTTTATGGCTTTGTTCACATTAAACTTATACAACCGTTTCAAACTAACACGGTCATTAAACATTTTAATGCCAACACTATAATCATTAGCGATGTTACGTGGTTAGTTATGTGTAGCAGCGAATTTATAGCATTACCTTTTTATGAATATAAATTCTATATTTAACGCTCAGCCGCCATCTTGGTAAACAATAACGTGATGAACTTCTAAAACAACTGCTTCTAAATTGAGCCTAGACTCGTAGAAACAGGAGCTATACTTGCATAATTTTTGGGAAACAGAAATTCGCGTTAATTAAGATGTAATCTGTCATCGACTCACTGTCATTGGGATCTTAATTTGGGTTTCCATGTCGCAACATGAATGCCGGCTTTATGCGCTGGCTGTTTGATGTTGGATCATTGCCGATGCCGATGCAGAAAAAAGTATGTTTTATTTATGAATCAGTGCAAACTAGTCGTGCACGTCTTGTTTGCTCGGTGGACAGCATCTCACAATATTTATCGAGCAAACTATTACGTTGTATATGTGGAGCTGTTCTTGAATAATAAAATTGATTTAAGAGCCACTGCTCACTTTTCTACAGAAATATATTCGCAATACTCTCAATACCTGTCAGATTTAGTACCAAGGACTTCAGTTATGCATCAGCAAGTGACTGAAACTTTATCCAATCTTTATCATGCACAACGTAAACACTTTAGGTACTCTGTCTTCGTGTTCCTACTTCTTCCTTTGCTTCTTTTTTTAGCTTTATCTGTCGTAATCGCATTTCATGTATAATCTATAAAATTATAGGTCTTTCGTGTTTGATTGTTATACTAGCTGGCCAGCCAGCTTGTCTGTAGAAAAAAACTGCAAATCCAATAGACAACGAACTATCGCGCTTATAGTTTTTGAATTTGCCACCATATTATACTGGCTGGTTGACCATATAGGTCAATGTTGCTTTCCTCGGAAGATTTTTTGGTAAGAATTGAAGGAAAATTCCCCAGAAATAATGTGACACAATGGACACGCTGTCTAACGAAGCTACCAGCTCACGTCTCAAGTTTCTTGCTACCGCAAAACCAGATCTGAGGTACGCTGTACAAATTAGCACAACTTCAAGTTCCCACTGCGGTATTAGTAAGGTTGGTATTGTGGTGCCCACTGTACGTTTTTTTGCCTTTGATCACGTATTGCCCGATGTCGCGCAATGTGCCCGATCGGGTCTGGATTTAATTAGTTGTAATCAAAATTAAGGGACTTAAAGTCTTTGTAATAAGAGCTATGACATGTATCCTACAAGACACGTACATATAATGTGTAGTAGTCATCGTGGCAGTAAACACTTGACATTTCTGTAGCTACGGTTTGAAGGAGGAAGGCTATAGGAAGTGGATGTTACAGTTCAGAGAAAAATACAACAAACGTTCATAGAATATTTAAGCTCCCCACTTTTAATAATTAATTTTATTTTTATAAACTAATTTAGTATGTAATCTGAAGCGAGTGACTTTTAATTGTGCACTAAGCTAAATGATATAGCTTCTGTATTAAGAAATGAAAATTTTAGCACAAATAGGTACCTACCAGTGGCAGAGTTCTCTCCACCGTACCAGTTTGCTGAAACGGGGTGTAGCAGAAAACGCAGAAATTGACTCTAATAACAGTCATAATAACCATAAAGGCATCCGTCCTTCGAACACTTAAACATTTTAAACCACGGGACATGCGTGAAAAGATTTACTTCTTCCTGCTCCCAGTAACGTCAGCTATAATAAAGTAATCAGCACTCTTTATGTCACTTAGAGATCTTCCGGCGGACAGAGGTGTCAGGTGTATTCCTCTTTGTGCCTGTTATATGCACAACTAAAAAAAATGCTTTTCGATACATTAACAAATGGAGATCCTACCTTAACTCGTATAGGTATCTAATAGGGACATACAAAACTAGACTCTCTGTTTCACCCCAAATATCAAAAGTATCAACACAATTCAACTCGAATTATACCCATTTTTAGCAAAACGGATGCTGAGTATATTGTAACTATTTAATTCAGCAAGCCGCTAAGAATTGTTTGTCCCTTTCGATCTTATCAATATGTATATAAGGGCTTGTCCATTAATCACGTCATACTGTATAGGGGGAGGGGGGGGGGGTCAAGAAAAAATCACCAATTATCACCGTAGGGGAGGGGGGGTCATCGGACAAATGACGTGTAAAAACGTTTTTTGTTGCTCTCGAATCTGCTGAACAGCATTATAGCCAGTAAAAAAATCTTTACCTTTTTATAAAATACTTTTTAAATACTAAGTTTTACAACTCCGCGAACATTTACCTCGTACGAGTTGGCAAAAAAGTACGTAAATTCAAGTGCTATTAAAAGGACTACTTAAGTTGGCAAAAAATTACACGTCATATTGGCTAGGGGGGGGGGGGTCCAGAAAATATCACCAAATATCACCATGGGCGGTGGGGGGGTCTAAAACAGGCCAAAATTGTATGACGTGATTAATGGACAAGCCCTAAGACCGAAAGGGACAAACAATACTTAGCGGTTTTTTGACTTAGGAGACGTTTAGTAAGCCCGGTAAAATGCTCGCCCTTACAGGGTTTGTGGGAAGCGCACTATTATTATTTCAGCCATAAGACCTACGAACAAATAAAACATGGAAGCCGCACGCCATACTAAATTGCCTTTCAAAAACGGTCCTGAATTTTAGTTGCCAAGTGTCACCCCCTCTTCAATGCATCATCAACCTATAAAAACTTAAACCGTCATTTAAAAATAGTTGTGATTGGTCCGTCAAAGTTTTGATTGGATTTATTTTAAAAATATTTGTCAAAGATGTTGCGCCGAAATATTTGCGGTGTTAAGAAAAGCACTATGTCCTGCCCATCTTGGCACAATTGAACAATAGTGTTAGGGGCCATTTTTAAGCTGGCATTATTATACGTCCATGTCATATATGGTCGCAGCATAATACCTATTGTGAACCCGCAAAAGCAATTAACAAATGAATTATGAATTAAGATACAAGAGGAACGCACAGCGGCACTGTTTAAAGAATTAAGGCAAACATCCACCATCGCGAGATAAGGCTGGCCATAAACGGATCGTTTAAGATAACGTCGGCTAATTTCATAACTGCTTTCACTATTGCTTCTCTATTGCGTTAATGTCCAGCCTTAATTGACGGAAAAGGTAATGCATAGGTATCATGTTTATAGCTTAATATCTTTACCTCTAGCTATAAAGTGGAAGAAATGGAATGAGACGTCAAGTTCATACAGCGTGTTTTAAATCCGTTAAGCGTCGGGCCATGCTTAGTATAGGGTTTCGTAGTTATTCGAAAACAAGGCCGATTATATTCAAATTATTGTAAGCCCACAGTCATGATTTTTTTCATAAATTTCATAAACTTTTTAGACTCACGGATACGGATCAAAAGTTATAGGGGGAGACACAATTTTTTTATTCTGGAGCGGTTATCTCCGAAAAATTGACTTTTTTCTAGTTTTTGTTTTACCGCTTTGTCGGCATGATTAATACATATGTATATCTGTATCAAATTGCAGATTTCTAGTAATAACGGCCACTGAGCTATGCTGCGGAAAGACAGACATAGCGAAACTATAAGGGTTCCTTGTTTACTACGGAACCCTAAAAGCCAATGTTTTTTTATAAGAATACTACTGGTCCCCTTACTCATATTACAGTAATATAATTGTGTACAGTCTGCTACTAATTTAAACGAGCTCCCTTCTGTATATACAGCCGATAGTGGTTCCACCCTACCGCCCGATATGAAGTGAAACATCACACCAGACCACTTGAAATATGCAATTACACTGATACGTTATCGATTCCACAGCAGTGAGGAAACGACTAATGAATTAAAAAAACGATCAGAGTTTAGGTAATAGGTATAGGTATACCCCCTTATTCATAAACGTTTGTTAACTTAACAAGCCGCTAATAATTGTTTGTCCCTTTCGGTCTTAACAATGTGTCCATAAGAGCAAAAGGGACAAACAATTATTAGCGACTTGTTAAGTTAGCAGACGTTTATTTATGAAAAAGGGAGATAGACTTCAGTTTTAAGTAAAACGATAAAAAATGGTCGATTGAAAACGTTAAAGGAGATCCTCCTAAAGCTCACCGTACAAGAGAATTTTTTTACCTAATCAGAAAATAAAGTTGATTTTAGTTTGTCAGTTTTGTTTTAATTGAATATAATTTAAAATATGTAGGTACGGTCGGGTCTAATAAAATGTATACGATTTTGGTCCTTATGCCTTTGACATACGTTCCGAAATGTATACATATTATTAGACGTGACTGTACTATATAGTATTAGGACAATGGACCTTTGAGGGGGTTATATACCTTAAGACGTCAAGAAATGTAGGTATCTTTACAAGATATCATCCACTTTTCGGTGACACGCTTGCGACAACTAAAATACCTACATGTACATAGTTACACATTTGACCCTTTTGAACCACATACTTTTTTTACCTCGGAACACTAAGGGTGGACACACAATCACACAACGTTCATTATAGTCCCTGCCTAAATCTGCAATTTGTCAAACCGTGAAAATAGAACACTCGTAAATCAAGCCAAGTCTCATTATGTAACTCTCACTCGCGCCGTATTAATTTATATGTTCTCTATATGGTCTAATTGCCAGTGCGGCTTTGACACGGATCTATATGGCTTAAAATGCAGTACCATGTGTCGACTGCCAAATCAGGCGATATTCTAATGAGACCACATGCTGAGTTATTTTGCGAGGTAAATTTACAATATTTACATGGGCAAAGATAGTAAGGCTAATGGGACTGCGGCATACTATAGTGAAACCTTTATAAATGGGTCCTCTTTATAAGTCAAGTTAATAAATTCCAAATTCTAAAATCGTTTGGATAATAATAATACTTATTCGTACAATATCATGCTTCCCATTCAAGCTCTACTTAGAAGAACCTTCCATATTTTGAAATAAATTCCTCAAATCAGATGGTTTAGATACCGACACTACCTACAGGTTATTAAATACATGTAGCTATCGTCGTCAACACAGTTACGTAACTGACTAATCGTGAACTCACTCTATGTCCTTTGAAATAAGAGCTACATGAATAATAAATAAACTCTATTGGCCTTCGTAGGAAACCGATTAATTTTGTAACGTAATGAGATCCATGTTAAACATGACCCTATAACCTAACCTTATTTAAAACTAACTCAAAACGAGTTTGAAAATTTCGAAATAGGATCCAATCCTTAGCTCCGCTGGAATTTTTCTCATTACTTCTTAAGTAAAAATCAATGTTCAATGGTTCTTAAGTAAACTTTCTACATTATATTTAATGTATATATATTTTCAATTTTACGGTCACATATATTAGTAAGAAATCACTTATGTACCCAGGGGACCCAACTCAGCGGGTATGTAATTACATGTTACCTACTCGCGCGTCGTTTTCACAAAATTATGTGAAGACTATAATTTCTAAATCAAATCTGTTCCACTTTACACCTCTCCATAATCATCATCATTATTGGAAAATAAAATAAAACACATCAACACCAAAGGCGTGGTTATTATGACTACATAATGTTCACCCGCTGTGAACGCTTTCGGGTTTCCTATAAATTAAAAATACCTGCCCATTCATTGACATAAATAACTATTGTTATTTATCGATCTTTTTTAAAGTTGAGCACGAAAATTCCTACTGTCTTGCGGTGTAGCTGATAGAAATCCATTGAATTAATTGATTGTGATGTGATTTTTAACACGTATATCGCTAGTTTAAGATGACAATGAACAATCCTTTATGTATTACTATGAAGTTATTGATTCACATGCAAAGTAAGAAGAAAATAGAATTATATTTTATTAAATATGTGTAGGTATATTATAATTATCATCTTGTCTAATTTTGACTGTGGAATTTAAGTAATTCTATCTTGTAATGACTTTGATGATCATTGATCGTGTATAAAATTGCGGTTAAATAGTTTGACACAGGTCGGAGACCTAAAGTAGATGTGTTTATTTACATAAATGTTGATTAAAAAACATAACACAACCATTAGCACTTATTTACAACGTGAAACATTGCTAATAGTGCTCTGAATATGGATCGACCTGCCACTGGCGGCTAGTGCGAACGTGTTCAGACATTACATTTCAATCGAGATATCAATGGCAATCAAAATAAATGAAATTTGCTGCAAAACCGCAGTCGGTGCAGTCTACTGTATTCCCAATGGTAAACGAGCACTCGTCTTAGGTGCCAGTTTAATCTTAACATCTACCTATATGAATGTAATCGAGAGAAATCCAGATTAAACGAAATAATAGTGAGATAAAAAAATATGAAAAAAAGCTGCGAGCACCAACGCATCCATCAAAATATTAGGTATCGTAGCAGTTGCGGAACTACGGAAGTAATCGTCTTTTCTGTCATCTTAACATACGATTATTGACACGATCTAAATTTTTAAAAGATAAGCTAAGCTTTCAAGTTTATATACCTAAATCATAAGTGGATTAATTAATTAATAACAAAATTAGTAGACAAAATTATAGCCATACAAATCAGACGAGGCGGCTAATTAACTATTTATTCAAGAAGTGCTATTTCAAATCGTATTACACTCTATGCCTGCCTTTTCACTGTTCAGTGGGGCTTATGAAGATTCTGTGTTAATCGTTTATCGGCGTTGCCGCCACTTTCTGACACGTGCGAAAGAGGCGCATAGCACGATTAACGGCATAATCGGCACTATTATTAGCTACTTGATTCCGTACATCTGCTAGAGTCCTTTACTAGTTGGCCTGGGCAGCGAGCTATCCACTCGCTCGCGCTAAGAAAGCAAGTAGACTAAGACCAAGTGCATATTACGTCGATCACAGAGAAATGACGTGAACGCCTAAAGCGATAAGGTTCCATTTCCCTAGGTTCGACTTACATAATTATTTTATCGTAGAACTTTTTGAGCTTTACTTTTTCATGTTTCATATAGTGTAATTCGTAAGAACATCGTGTTAAATAAAAAAAAACGAATCAGTCCTTACGCCCACGTAACAGAGCTGGATGGTCTTGTTTATTGCTCATTTTACTTATATTGAGCGGTTTATTATACATCTTTATACTGAGAACTAAGTATTTAATATAAATTACTAGGGAATGAGGTCATATTATTATGCATTTTTATATAAATGCATCGAGACCCGAGGCCCGTTTTATAAAGCTGCAACTAGATTTTACAATCGGCATTACCTACTAGTAGAGTTAACGGCATAAGCTTGCCAGGTTTAGCTTTATAATTATAATGGGAATGGGACCAAGACGTATATTCCTCGCTATTATGGGTACTATACTAAGTACTAAGGCACCTTCATTAGGTATGTCATTGTTGATGCTCCATATCGATCGGAATAACATCTTATTAATATAATCATCGCTGTCTTACGGTTCTGAATACAATTATATTAATATTTTTAATAGATATTCTACATAAACTTTTTTGCGATGAGTCCGTAATCTGATCTATGTTTATGACAGACAAAAAAGTTCAATTCTTTTGTAATTGTAACACTCCAGCCTCATGGTGCCCGGTTGTCGAACGATGTTAAAGTATTCGTTGTCATAGCAACACGATAATTATACAGGTAGTTACAAAAATGGTGATACAAGATAATAAAACATGCATTTATTAATGATTATCAACTTTTGCATGGGACCAAATATGATAATAAGAAAAAAAAAATCGACACTTCCATACATTTTCCTATCTTATCCATTTCTATGGTACAACAATGGAAGTGTCATTTTCTTTCTTCAGTTTTCCCTTGTTCCTTTGTTCCCTAAATCTACTATAATTCTATAAAATATTCCGCAAACATCTATCAAATAGTATCTCTCCAATCCCTCGCTTTGCTTTATCGTTTTTCAAGTACGGGCCCAATCCGCATCAGTACGTAATGTACCATTACGCTGTGCGTTAATGGCGCCCCGTGGAGTCCTTAGGGCTTCGGTGTTCACATCGCTACTAAAGGTACCATCATAACTTTGATCTACAATAAAAAAAAATCTTCAAATATATAAAAGATGTTCTTCGTAATGTTGGGAAAGTTGCCGGTGGCGGCACATCACTACATATTTATTATAATCTCACTACCTGTAATCTCACTACTTGTAATCTTACCTATCACTTTCACTGCATGTGCAGATAGTGATTATATATAGGCACATTTAAGTATAGTCACATAGATAAATAGTTAAGCATGCGGAGTTTACCTGTAAGTAATTGTTACATTCACAACAACTAGAATGAGTATGTGTACATTTTTTTCTGTAATATTGTTAGCAATTGTTGGTAAACCAATAAATAAATAAAAAATATATCTATTGTAATCATTCTCTTCCTGAGGCTAGCTTATGAAACATTAAAATTGGCAAATTAATTAAGGATTTTTAAGATTTCATTGCAAACTTAACCCCTCGTCTGTTGCTAAGGATTAGTACAATGGATTTTGAATTCAAAACATGAATAAATTTGTGTTCAATACCTATTGTACGAATCCTTATCAAACACAGACAAAGGGTTAAGGGCCTTGTGAGTCTCGCTCAGTATTAAAATTACTTATTAAAATTTATCGCACGCGCCCGATCCTGTTAGCGCTGTTCATACAATTTCTTGTTAGACGAGCGTCCGCTCCGGGTAGTCCGCGTCAGCTAGTGGAGGCCCTAGAAAGTTTCGCTTTCCGCCCCGCTCGAGTGTCCCCTCAGTTTGTATATACTTTGTGTTAGGTCATTTACCTATGAAATTGGCGTTTTATTTTTCATACAATGAATTTTTTGTATAATTTTTTGATGTCAAAATCAAAATAAATCAAATGCCAGTAATTGTAGACACTTCCAACTCTTCCAAGGCGTGTTTTGTATATCTCTATTTCATAAAACAAGGCACTATCATACACTTATATCTATCCGAAACATATGAACCGGCAACATATGGCAAGAGTTGTTTTTAAAGCTTATTATTTTATACTATTTAAGAAAAAAAACAATTATTAGTGTGAGAAAACTTTTGATACACAGTGCACTATTGAAAACAAAAAAAAAAATAAGTTACTCTTTAGATAACAAAATTAGGGACCAACTAAAGTCTAAGACCAAAAACGCCAATTTCATAGATAAGGACCCAATACAGTTATAGGGCCTCTCAAATGCTGGTGTTACGTTTCTCTTTTCGTCGAAAATTGTATTGTCGAATTTCACATCCCAACCAACTTTTCGCAGAAAAAACAGGATACATGCGGTGCAACTCTTATACTGGTCCAGTTAAAAATCACTTACCAATCTTCGGTATGCTATTGAATGGCTCCCCAGGGTGTCAGCCAGTGGATCTCCCACTCGACGGGAGTCGATTCTTTCATTAATCGATGAAACCTTCAAATCGATTGCATTGAGCCGTTACAATGTAGTATGGCGTAACGAGGTGGAACGATATTTGTATACGATTTTTCGTAATAAGTAAAGTGTTTGCATCATTTAATGTTACCGTCATAACATTATTATAGCTCGCAATCGTGTTATTTATTGTTTTATGATCAATTTCTAACTCAATCTAATTGTGTAGTTACATACCTACATATCAGTTACACATTTTAATTGAAACCCTTTGTACTATCGTTTGTCAATAGTAATTGTATAAATTTATAAAAGTCTTCTAAAAGGCTGACAAAATCCATGATAAAAATCACGCAGCCGCAATAAATATTTTTTTGTCAAGACTTATTTACGAAACATAATATTTATGTAGATATTAAATGAAATGGTCCCATCAAGGGACCAGTCCCAAAATTATACTTTGGCGATGCTATTAGATATTGTTGTTTATTGGATGCCCAACGGGTTAAGTAGAAACTCAAGCATAATGATCATGATCAAGCAACACATCAACGAAAGCCAATTAAATTCATCGTAGCCACATAATTTAAGAACCAGAAGCAAATTTCATTCAAATGAAGTAGTCACATTCCGCCGCCATATTTGTTCGTAATCAAACCTTTCCGAATCCTATGTGATTACCATGAGCTCGTGTAACGCAGCAGGATGCTTAGACAAGTTGCCAATCGCTAACGCTTAGTAGCGTATCGTAGTTTTCCCTCTCTATCACTCTTTCATATTAGTGCGACAAAGACAATTAGCTGCCTTTTGTTTACGATTGACGATTAAGCGTTAGCGATTGGCAACTTGTCTAAGCACCCTAAGTTTAGCGGAGCCGAGTTTTCATCCCTCTCGCATAATAGCGGGATGAGGGGAAACTCACAGCGATAGCTCATTAGATACTGTACCTTTTCTTGTACTATGCGTGTGTCTCGGCCGTGGACTCTAGAGGCCTTGTACGAACTTATAAAATTGCAAATATCGGGACAATTATTTTTTTTACTGATATCCAAAATCGAGGATGCTCTTAATTCGACTGTTTTTTTTTGTATGTTACTCCATATAGTCTCCGAGGATCGTAAACCGATTCTGGGTAGTTACCTCGTCCATAGTCCATACGCGTAGTACCTAAATAGGAGAGGCCTACGTCCAGTAGTGGACTGAGATAGGCTGATGATGGGATATGATCTCTAGTCGCAGCAAACTCGTAGTAAGGGCACTTAATCGGTCCATTTGAATATCCACTAATTATGTAACACTTTCTGGACACGTTGTTTGAGACAGGCCGTTAAGTAGAATTCTAATGTGATTTAGAAAAGTTGACTTGAAGGGAAACAAACATGATTTGGCTTAGGACTGGATAGTAAATACAAATTACCTATGTTTGAATCTTGATGAAAACGTAGGTAAATGTGTTTAGGTATGTAAAATTAAAAAATATATTGGGTCTTTAATAATGATAAAACTTTATAAATTGTAGAAATATTTGTAATTTGGCCGCATGATAACGGTAAGAATATATTTGTAACCACCCCAACTCCACCCATGGGTGTCGTAAGAGTCTACTAAGAAATTGAAGTGTCACTGGCACTGGCATTCATGACACTGATGTCATGACATGACTGACATGTCATTCATTTATTGGGCAGCAGGGCCATCATAATGTACACACTATTGTGATCGCCGATCCGATTGTTCAGCGTGGCGATTTTGGGCATTTACCTCCTAATGCGTCCATACGCATAGGTAATGGGGGAGGCTTATGTCCTGCAGTACTTGCAGTAGACTGAGATAGGCTGATGATGTGTGTGTGAATAAAAAATATGTAGGTACTTCCTGAGGCGTACAGGCACACCAACTGAGCAGTTATTAGTAGCTAATAATGATGACGAAGTTCTAGAAATATGCTGTTGTAAAATATCTAAACGACTGATTACTGTTTTTGTTCACAGGTAAGTGTTTACGAGAACATGATTGGAAATTCTAAAGGACGGCTGGTAAAGTTAAAACATATTTTTATTGTGAGATCTACAAGTCTGATGGTTTCGAGGCATACGAAATTTTAAGGAAATGTACTTACAATTAATAAACGTTGCTTATAGAAACGTGCTACAAATTATACCAAAGTAAGTTTACATACACAGTTATTACCTACTTAAGGATTCGTATGCAAATGTTGTTCTTTATATATAAAATTGCAACACTGCAATTCAGCCAGTAAAAGGATTTTCGAGTATCTTTCTTGTCGCTTTTATAACTTTTAATAACCAGGGTGCTTAGACAAGTTGCCAATCGCTAACGCTTAATAATCGTCAATCGTAAACGAAAGGCAGCTTACTGTCTTTGTCGCACTAATATGAAAGAGTGACAGAGAGGGAAACCTACGATACCCTACTAAGCGTTAGCGATTGGCAACTAGGCTATGCATCCAGATATTTTATCGTTCTTCTATTAAATAATAATTAAATAGTTTTACTGCTCAAATGTAGCAATATTGAATATTAGAAACATCACTACATAGTATAAAAAAAAAGTAATGGAATCCCACAGACAACGTTATTTTTTTTTTAATAGGTATCACCGTCAATCAAATAGGTACTGTATCAATTGACAGACTCGCTAGAGCAAACAAGAAGCTGGAATCCCGTTCTCAAAATAGAAGTGCAAAACAATGCAATTTGCACTTCCCCAGCCGGTCTCGAGTCGATTATGCAAATGACGGATAATATCGAGTAACGGGACACGTCGCGACGTGTCTCGGCTATCTCCCCTCATAAAATACTAGCATTTGTTAGTGATAGCACGAAGGCCGTATTACTTGCATTAGTGCATTCAATAACCAAGCTCGAGTTTAAGGTGGGACGGTTTCCGTACAAAACACACTTCTAACTACACAGGTGGTATTACTACTATGTATTTGTATGTACATCAAAATGCACGAAAATGTGCATAAGGGTCTAGCACTTTTTTATGTCACTCGTTTCTATGATGACGTTCTCCTGGGTCACCCCGGTCACTCGTAAAATGACAATTTAATTGCATTAAAATTGACAAAACTGAATTTTTTTGGCAGTTATGTGGCCCTTCCAAGATCCAATAATCACGATTATAATATAACCTACAAGTCACCGTCTTAAACCATACTCGTATTTTAACGACCATTTAAATTTACTATCTCAACTTTAGGCGAACAAATTTAGTTTGGTTTCCATTAATACAGCTTAATAATGATAAATGGGATATAATCATTAAAGTCAGCAATCAATAAGTAGTATCCAATATAAATATTATTCAATTTGCATTAACGCTTATGTCTCTCAGTAAACATTAAATTTACTGCCGTCAGAATTGACTGTGGTTTTTATTAGGTACTTTATGTCAGCCTCCTAACTAGGAGGCTCAACTGATCAACTGATCATTACTACCCTGCCTAACAAAGCTGGAGGTTCCGGGTTCTTATTCCAGCGAGGGCATTATTTGCCTATTTATTTATCACATTGTTCCTTGGTCCTGGCTGCCTGACGTATTTAAGTACTTTATATCTATTATATATATGGGCAATTCCATGCAAGCGTGTAATGAGAGTGACCAATTTCAAAAAATATAAATTGTGCAAATTTTACAGTTATTATGTCTAGATATCAAAATAATACTTATTCAGATACAGTGTAACACTTACACTTCGTTCATAATTAAATAAACAGACGATCAAATGGTCACTTTCATTACAGTTACATGGATTTACCCATATTGTCGCTTGATACTCAATACCCATATTACAAGCCTTAATTGAGCTTACCGTGGGAGTCTATTTGTATGAGATGTCCCAAGAAGATTTTTTTTATTACTACCTGACGTGACGACTGATACTCGTATGAGCTTCATCAACAGTAAATGACAGTTAATTAGTATTAAATAAGCACTAACCCACTAATAAGCACTACTTCGATCGCCAACCCGCTTTCTTAGCGTGGCGATTATGGCCATTTAACTCCTAACGCGTCCATAATACATGCATAGTATTGCATAGGTTAAATAGGAGAGGCCTTGGCAAGCAGTGGACTGATATAGTCTGTGGACTGAATATACAAACGATACTCCTCCTGGAGTATGTGTGGCTGTTCCCGCGTTTCCGCTACTGCAGCTGTGGCCGGGTCGCATCCCACGAAGGTGGGACGGTCGTTGCACCGTCATTTGGGGACGGTGATGAGAGGCTATTGATATAGTCTGTTCTGGTGATGATGCACTAACAACTTTAAACTTGGCGATATATCAATAAACATGTCATGCATGCCTGCTAGCTAGTCTAGTCTAAGACGAAAGTAAGACTTAGGTTTGTACAATAATAGAAGATGCCTAGAGAGTCCCAAAGAAGGGAGAGCCTATCATTATAAATATTTGTATGTAAAAAAACAAAGACAAATTGAGAACCTACTCCTTTTTTTGGAGTCGGTTGAAAAGCAAGAAAAGACCAAAAAGTATGGTCTTGACAGTTACCTAATAGAGATTTTTTTTGCGTTTTAAAAATAAAAAAACATACGTTGTACCTACGTGGGTAGGACAAGTATTGTCTGATTAGAGATTACAGGTATATTAGCAATTTCACAGTGTGGGCATTTAGAAATTATCTAATTAACGCATTACTTAGTTTTGTATTGTGGGTTAAATTGCGACTTTCTAACGCTACGCAATGGAACTGACCGCAAATTTGTAATCCCGAGTATTTATGGAATCGACTCGAAATGACGTAACTCACAAGATTTCCCTGCTCGATGTCACCTTCTGGATTTGATTTGAAGCAACGCAACGTTTTCTCTCTCAAAGACACAGCGGATCGTATTATTTTTCCGTTTTCTTTTTATCCTAGTTATTAAGATCCGAAGTTGGAGCGAAGTTGTCCACAACTTTATCACACAGACATTTTTATTTAAAGGATGTTTGACTTGACAATTTTAAATATGTTGATTATATGCTGCTTTTTTAATTACTTCTGTTAGAAACATATATGCTCCTTTACTAAAAACATAACATAATACCTAGTTTTATTTTCAGGATAAACTGTTTGAAATTAATGTTTATAGGATAAGAGATGATCTTTGTGGTCAGTTTGGTTACAAAAAATGCTTTATAAAAAATTGATAGTCAGTAAAATAAATAGGTTTTCGAGTAACATTTTATGTAGATATACCTAGGTAACAAAGTAAAATTTCGTGTCTCTTATTAAGCTAGAGCATAAAAGGGTGTATTAGAAATATGTTTCGAAAATTCGAATAGAGGTTCACCTAGCTATGCCAAATTATGTAACGCTTTTAATTCCTTTTTCAAGCATGTTTCTGAATTTACCCGTTTACACTAGAGTATCATAACATAATTTTGTATAGTTGGATACGCTGTGAGCACAAAGTACCCAAATATAGAGGGTCTGTTTCATAGAAGGCTCAAATAGTTCGGAATATGTTACAATAGATGTCACTATGAGCACGATTGACTAGTAATAGATTTAGTTTTATTTGAAATCCAGATATTTACTACCTGTTAGTGCACAGTTTTGATTAATTTAGCATCATACATCGAAAATAGTCAAAACCACCCTTTCTAGATGAGTAAATTAGTAAATAAAAAAATTAACTATTTTTGGAATAAATTGATTTCAGCGCCATCTATTATTGCACGTACATATTTTTATGCGTTTTTCTCGATACGCGTCAAACAGTACACTACTCGAGTCTTGACAGAAATAATCTATAGATGTCGCTAAACAAAATCTTGCATATATTGATTTTAAATGTTTAAGGAGGTCTAAAAAACCGAAAAACTAATAAATACATACAAAAAAAAAGTAAAAAGTCCCTAAATCGCTAATAATAACAAAAAATACATACATTACAAGTCATATGCTAGGATTTGAACCCGTAACATAACAACTGATAACAATAAATAGCTGAGAGCCTACCGCGAAACACGTACGAAGTGTTGCCTCTCTCTTGCACTCGTGAATTCCACTATAAGTGTGCCAGGGAGGCAACACTTCTTTCGTTGTTCGCGGTAGGGCCTCTGATTAGGGTATATCCGAATGAGGGTTTTCGATAATTTTTCTGCCACCAGGCGGCGCTTCGTACGTACCTGGTCTCGACAACTGTCAGATTCATACTATTCATAGGCACTTGGGCCTAAAATATTGAAATTCTATTTTATTTGGAAGATAATTGATTTTGTAATGGATTACGACTATTACACGGTCATCGAACTGAAGACGCGCACACAAAACAGGCGCGCAAAGTCACTGGTATTAAAAATAATTACTTTAACTTTCTTAATTTCATGAGAATTGACTTGGAACTATTTTATTTATTTATTTTAGGTAACAATATGCCTAAAGTAATGGTTTTCAGAATAAATAAACCTATAAATATGTTGAAAATTAAATGCGAGTATTTATTTTGACAGTTCGTTAAACGGTCGGCTCAGTGCTGCCATCTCACCTCCCCATAGCGGCAGAAAAAGTATCAAAAACCAAAAACCCTCATTATATAACAGATACATTGCGGCGCGGCGTTGCCGTTTAGTTGTCAGCATTCTCTTTGCTTTACCGTAATCTGACGAGCTGGCAACAAACGAAACGAGAGCCATAGAAAATTGAAGGTAATCTGAGCATTGCATTCTGTTTCTATTCTACGCTTCAATACCAAACTCACATAGCGAAATAATAATTAAACTCTTACTAATGGCACTCTATCAATATCATTGGCAATAAATAGCTCTACCTCTGTCCAACATCCAACAAACTCTGTAAGAAAAAAAGGGCTAATACTAATTTTCTCTTATTGTGTCTACATTTTTTGAATTTGCCATTTGTGTCCATTCAAAGATCCAAGATGGCGGGAACTTTTTTTGCAATTTTCATCATTGTACTCGTTTCTGACTAATTCGCATACGTGGAATATCATTTTTGGGTCCATTCTAAGATCCAAGATGGCGGGAACTTTTTTTTTGTAATTTTCATCATTATACTCGTTTCCGACTAATTCGCATACGTGGAATACGATTTTCGGGTCCATTCTAAGATTCAAGATGGCGGAAACTTTTATTTTGCAATTTTCATCATTATACTCGTTTCCGACTAATTCGCATACGTGGAATACGATTTCCGGGTCCATTCTAAAATCCAAGATGGCGGGAACTTTTATTTTGCAATTTTCATCATTATACTCGTTTCCGACTAATTCGCATACGTGGAATACGATTTCCGGGTCCATTCTAAAATCCAAGATGGCGGGAACTTTTTTTTTGTAATTTTCATCATTATACTCGTTTCCGACTAATTCGCCTACGTGGAATATCATTTTTGGGTCCATTCTAAGATCCAAGATGGTGGGAACTTTTTTTTGCAATTTTCATCTTTGTACTCGTTTCTGACTAATTCGCATACGTGTAATACGATTTCCGGGTCCATTCTAAAATCCAAGATGGCGGGAACTTTTTTTTTGTAATTTTCATCATTATACTCGTTTCCGACTAATTCCCATACGTGGAATACGATTTCCGGGTCCATTCAAAAATCCAAGATGGCGGGAACTTTTTTTTGCAATTTTCATCATTGTACTCGTTTCTGACTAATTCGCATACATGGAATACGATTTCCGGGTCTATTCTAAAATCCAAGATGGCGGGAACTTTTTTTTTGTAATTTTCATCATTATACTCGTTTCCGACTAATTCGCATACGTGGAATACGATTCCCGGGTCCATTCTAAAATCCAAGATGGCGGAAACTTTTTTTTGCGATTTTCATCATTGTACTCGTTTCTGACTAATTCGCATACGTGTAATACGATTTCCGGGTCCATTCTAAGATCCAAGATGGCGGGAACTTTTTATTTTGCAATTTTCATCATTATACTCGTTTCCGACTAATTCGCATACGTGGAATACGATTCCCGGGTCCATTCTAAAATCCAAGATGGCGGGAACTTTTTTTTGCAATTTTCATCATTGTACTCGTTTCTGACTAATTCGCATACGTGTAATACGATTTCCGGGTCCATTCTAAGATCCAAGATGGCGGGAACTTTTTTTTGCATTTTTCATCATTGTACTCGTTTCTGACTAATTCGCATACGTGGAATACGATTTCCGGGTCCATTCTGAAATCCAAGATGGCGGGAACTTTTTTTTGCAATTTTCATCATTGTACTCGTTTCTGACTAATTCGCATACGTGGAATATAATTTTTGGGTCCATTCTAAGATCCAAGATGGCGGGAACTTTTTTTTTGTAATTTTCATCATTATACTCGTTTCCGACTAATTCGCATACGTGGAATACGATTTCCGGGTCCATTCTAAAATCCAAGATAGTGGGAACTTTTTTTTGCAATTTTCATCATTATACTCGTTTCCGACTAATTCGCATAAGTGGAATACGATTTCCGAGTCCATTCTAAAATCCAAGATGGCGGGAACTTTTTTTGCAATTTTCATCATTATACCTACTCGTTTCTGACTAATTCGCATACGTGGAATATCATTTTTGGGTCCATTCTAAGATCCAAGATGGCGGGAACTTTTTTTTGCAATTTTCGTCATTATACTCGTTTCCGACTAATTCGCATACGTGGAATACGATCAAGATGGCGGGAACTTTTTTTTTGCAATTTTCATCATTATACTTTTTTCTGACTAATTCGCATACGTAGAATACGATTTTCAGGTCCATTCTAAGATCCAAGATGGCCGTAATTTTTTTTGTAATATTTGTCAATGTACTCGATTTCGACTAATTTATAAACGTGGAACCCTAATTTGGGGTTAATTTAATATCCAAGAGTTTTTATATTTAGCATGTTCTTATGAGTAGCGGAAATGCAGTACCTATAATGAAAAAAAAAACTGCACAAAAGTTCAAAAAAGGTGCCACCATTTTGTATCTTACAATTGATGTACTTTTGGGCAGTTTTTATCATTAAAGATACTCCATTTCCAATACATATACGTAAATAACCTTAGATCTTAAATTCGCCCTAAATTCGGGTTACACGTTTGTAAATTAGTCGAAAACAAGTACAATGATAAAAATTACAAAAAAAAGTTCCCGCCATCTTGGATCTCAGAATGGACCCCAAAATCGTATGTGAATTAGTCAGAAACGAGTATAATGATGAAAATTGCAAGAAAAATGTTCCCGCCATCTTGGATCTCAGAATGGACCTGGAAATCGTATTGCAAGTATGCGAATTAGTCAGAAACGAGTATAATGATGAAATTTACAAAAAAGTAGCCGCCATCTTGGATCTTAGAATGGACCCGGAAATCGTATTACACGTATGCGAATTAGAAACGAGTACAATGATGCAAATTGCAAAAAAAAAGTTCCCGCCATCTTGGATTTTAGAATGGACTCGGGAATCGTATTCCACGTATGCGAATTAGTCGGAAACGAGTATAATGATGAAAATTGCAAAAAAAAAGTTCCCGCCATCTTGGATTTTAGAATGGACCCGGAAATCGTATTCCACGTATGCGAATTAGTCGGAAACGAGTATAATGATGAAAATTGCAAAATAAAATTTCCCGCCATCTTGGATTTTAGAATGGACCCGGAAATCGTATTCCATGTATGCGAATTACTCGGAAACGAGTATAATGATGAAAATTGCAAAATAAAAGTTCCCGCCATCTTGA
>JALPQI010017977.1:0-29413 GCA_025490895.1 Thaumatotibia leucotreta
CGCAACAAAAATACAGTCCCTATGACCGAGAGCTCCTTGCGATATACGAAGCCATCAAGTATTTTCGCTACATGGTCGAAGCCCGCTCGTTCACGATCCTTACAGACCACAAACCCCTTACGTTTGCGTTTATTAAAAACCGCGACAAGTGCTCACCGAGACAATTTAGGTACTTGGATTTCATTTCACAATTTTCAACGGATATCAGGTTTGTGTCTGGCAAAGATAATATAGTGGCTGATGCGCTTTCGAGAATCGAGGAACTTAATACGCCTTTAGATTATCAATCCCTCGCCGAGGCCCAAACTACAGATAGAGAACTATTGCAGTTTTTACACAGCGGGTCTTCACTTCAACTAGAGAAGATTACTGAACCTGTTACAGGTTCCAATATCTATTGTGACGTATCTACATCAAGTCCAAGACCATTCATTACACCCGCATTTCGCCGAAAAATTTTCGATTCCCTACACAACCTTAGTCACCCTGGGGCAAAGGCAACAACTCGTTTACTGACAGAAAGATTTGTCTGGCCTGGTATCAAAAAAGACTGCACGCAGTGGGCAAAGGAATGTCAACAATGCCAACTTAGTAAGGTTACTAGACATACAAATGCACCTTTGACAGAATTTAGTCTTCCGTCTGCTCGCTTCCGTCACGTACACATGGACATAGTTGGCCCTTTACCCATATCCGCGGGTTTTAAGTATTGTCTAACAGTAGTCGACCGCTTCACTCGTTGGCCTGAGGCTTACCCGTTACAAGACATTACAGCGGACACCTGTGCTGCGGCTTTTGTTAGCGGTTGGATAGCACGGTTTGGCTGTCCAGAGCGAATAACTACAGATCGTGGCCGGCAGTTTGAGTCACAGCTATTCAAAAAAGCTCGCTTATAGGTGCGACCCATCTCACCACTACATCATATCATCCGGCTTCTAACGGTCTTGTAGAAAGACTCCACAGACAACTCAAGGCATCCATTATGTGTCACACCTCTGCTCAATGGACAGAGGCACTCCCGTTGGTATTACTGGGCATAAGAAGCGCTTGGAAAGAAGATCTAAATAGTTCGCCCAGCGGATCTGGTGTACGGTGAACCACTTACATTACCTGGGCAGTTATTCTCTCCATCATCCCCAGAGGCATTAGTAGATGTCTCTGATTTTGCAAGCCGCCTTTGGAGCCATATGAGTAAACTGGCTCCGCTGCCTACATCGTGGCATACAAGTTCCAACCGAACGTTCTACATTCCCAAAGACCTAAAGGAAGCAGAATATGTCTTCCTTCGCCAAGGACCTGAGCGTCGGTCTCTAGAAGCACCATATCAAGGGCCGTACAAGGTATTGCGGCATGGACCCAAAACCTTTGACATCGAAGTCAAAGGCAAAACTATGACAGTCACAATTGATCGTCTGAAACCTGCATATCTAGCTAGAGAGACAATGGTCCCAGCGACCTCTTCAGGCGAGAAAACAACCTCGGAAAACCCAGGCCTTGATCAAGATCACGATGTCACAATTTCTACCGATGAAGATCAGGTACAAAGAACACGATCCGGACGTCATGTTAGATTCCCTACTCACCTCCAGGACTATTGTCGACCGTAGCCACGGTCTGGGGGGGGGCTACTGTAGGGAACATAGAGGTCCTATTCGTCCTAATCTTTACTGGCCGCTAGACGAAACTGACAAGTAATGTCTTGGAAGGTTGAAGGATAATTCTATGTTACATATATTGTCAAGAAACTGAAATTTATTCATAATTTAATTTATCTTATTGTTTTTCAATGTTAATTGTATTATCAGTTAATAAAGTTGTGCATGAACATTTCTGTATACTTTGACTGCGAATCCACAAATACATAACATAAATATTGCTTTTACATGTTTTGATTGATAAACAATGAAATATTCACGTATTAATGTATGATTTAGGATTAGTTTTTATTCTTTTTAAATGCTATTGATGCTGTCACTATCATTGACAAAGGTTAACAAGAGTATTATGCTTATTCATGATGATTTTTGTAGTTGTGCAATATTTTGTTTTTATCTCATTGGTACAGTAAATAACATGAACTAATTTTCAATGTATTATTTTTTACCAGGAATGCATAAAACCAGTAAAAATAGAGAAACAAAAAACCAAAACTGGAGCCAAAATCAAAATAGGTGCTGATGGATACTTTGATGTCAGTGAAGGGAGAGAGCAGAAGCTGCAAAAAGTAGAGATCACTTTGGCAGACTGTTTGGCCTGCAGCGGATGTATCACTTCTGCAGAGAGTGTGCTGGTTACAAGGCAAAGTCAGGAGGAGCTGCTGAGGTGAGTTAACCTTTAACTGAGTCTCACAGGTGCATAGTTACTCTCAACTTTATGCAGGGGCTGTAGGGTTGAGATTGACATTGAGATATTAGTATTACACAAAAGATCCCAATGAGCAGCAAGGCAGCAATCTTAACCAATAAGGTAAGGTTTTTTACTCAAAATTACCTCACTAGTCCAAGGTTCCATAAAATTACCGTCTGCTGTTAGTGCATCAAATATCTACAAAGAAAGTACCTAATATAATTGGACTTAGTTTGGCGAAAAGGATCTAAACTCTGAAAAATAAATTTGTCACTGAAACAAATGATTTCCTTTTGACATAAGATTTAAATTGAATTACATGTTTGACATAAGATTGAGATTTTTGTGGACTGGATCCTTTTCCTCAAACTATGTCCAATTGATATGAATTCAATTTTCTTTAGAAATTAATTAAAAAAGACATCCTCTTGTATGGCTGTATTTTAACCAAGCTGAGGGAAATATGCATTACAACACATTATCTTTCAGGGTATTCTCTGAGCGCAAGCATACAGACAGCAAGGGTGTGACGCAGGATGTCAGTGTGCTGGTGGTGTCTCTGTCGCCACAGCCCGTGCTGTCGCTCGCCGCGCGCTACAAGCTGCCTCCGGAAGAGGCTGCAGGACGGTTGGCAGGTACACTTAAATGCGTAATCGGCGTACACCATTTTTTCACGTGAAATACGCAACATTTGGTAGCTATTAGATTTACCGTGCAGGCGAGGCACAAACTGATAGAGCTGCCTCACATGGCAACTTCTTTACAAGGTGATTGTACAGTGCGAATCAGTGGGTTGATTTGTGTGGCAATTTTCTCAATAATGGCTTGCTTAGATTACTTAAGATTTCGTAGATTTGCGGTCATATCTATTTGTTTTACTTCAACTCAGACATTGACCAAGAACATAGGAAGTTCAAAGTAAGAGATAGCAACAAGCCAAATATGTAACACTCTAAATGTTGACTGATCATTTTGAACATTTCAGGATAAGTACATTTTATTCATTGATTGAATGCCTCTGTTATCAGATTTTCCGTCAATTTAATATTCTAAAATATGTATACACTTGTAATTATGAAACTAAGCAAACATAATATAAATACTGATTGAAACTTTCACAATTTTGACACGATATTTTAAATAAACAGGTTCTTATCGCGCATAAATAATAATTATACGCGATAAGTTAAATTAATGTACGAAATTGTTCGCAGGCTACTTCAAGAAGCTAGGCGCAGACCTGGTGCTAGACATGACGGTGGCCGAAGACCTGGCGCTGCTGGAAGCGCAGCAGGAGTTCGTGCAGCGCTACCAGAACCAGCAGCTGGAGCCCAGCTTGCGCCAGCTGCCCATGCTGGCCAGCTCCTGCCCAGGTGAGGGTCACTTCAGTACTGAGCGAACTTGTTTACGCTACTTCAAGCTAGGCGCAGACCTGGTGCTAGACATGACGGTGGCCGAAGACCTGGCGCCATAGATAAAAGTTTTTGAAAATGGAACACGCAACGAATCGGTTAATTAGAACAGAGTTGCATTTGTTTTGTTTCGTAAATTTTTCTGTCAAAATGAAATCAACTTTATTACCTGCCAAGTACGTAAAAGAATGTCATTTTTCGAATATGTGTCTTGTATGACTTAGGAGATTAAAATATAAATTCTTCCAGGCTGGGTGTGCTACGCGGAAAAGACCCACGGCTCCTTCATCCTCCCCTACATCTCAACCACCAAGTCCCCACAGCAGATCATGGGCTCCCTCGTCAAGCATGTACTTTCCAAGCGACGGGAAGTGAACCCCGGAGAGGTGTACCACGTGACCGTCATGCCGTGCTATGATAAGAAACTGGAGGCATCGAGGGAGGACTTTTATAGTGATGTCTTGAATTGCCATGATGTGGATTGCGTGATTACTGCTAGTGAGTATAGATTTCTGTTGAGTGATTTGGTTAAGAATTATATACCTATGGGCTTGTGCATAAATCACGCGAGGTCCTATAGGGAGGGAGGGGGGTCCAAGAAAAAATCACACGGGGGGGCGAGGGGGCTACAAGGAGACCTCACGTGTATTTTTCTATGATGACCAAAGTATGAAATATTGTGAAAAAAAGTAGCCGAAAAAACCTGGCATGATTTATGCGTGAGCCCTATGCGAAATATAGAAAAATATAAAATAAGTAATAGCTAATAGCATAGCGTGAAGTCGATAGGAGCGTAAGAATGAGAGAATTTGATGATCTGTATAAAAATTATTGCAATCTGAGTGACCCTGCCAACAAATCTGGAGGTTCTGGGTTCAACTCATCAGTCTATGTATTTAAGCATTTATATGTATCTATTTATTATGTATATTGTCTCTTAGTACCGAAATCATAACCCTTAAATGCATGACCTTGACAAAGATTTATTCAAATTTGAATTCTGACGGGTTGTCAATAGAGTCGAGAATAGATGATGCATATACCGGGTGGCCCATTCAAATCGGTCAGTATGGGAAAGTCTGAAACTATAAGACATACGAATATTTGTTCTTAGGAACCATGTCATCGATTTTAAACATAATGAAAACTACGTTATAAATAAAAAAAAAAATTATTAAGATTTACACAACAAACACCTAGTAAAATAAATTTAAGTATATGAAAACAGTGAATTCCTTTCATTTTAGACATCATGTTTCTTAAAGACATTTATAGCTTAAGACCTACACAAACGATATCTAAATAAAAATAGTGTAAGTTTTTTTTTTCAAAACAACCGGGTTCGATTCCCTAGCTGGGTACAGTTTTTTTTTCAAATGTATGAATACAGTTTTTCTTTTTATCAAAATCGGTGACATAGTTCCTAAGAACAAATCTTCGTATGTTGATTTAAACTTTCACGATTATCACTCATATTTTACAGACAAACGGGTCTTAATCGCGTAAACTTACGTTTAATTATATCCTGACGTTTCGGGCATGACGTTACACCCGTGGTCGCAGGCAGACTGGCGAGAGAATGTATCAACACCTTCGAGCTGCGCGGGTTTTTTGAACTACCCGCACTTGATCTTGATTATTCACTTCTAGGCTAGGGTTGTCACTAGGCCTACACACAACACTCACAACATCCAATGGCTTAAAAATGGATGTTTCACCACGCTTACATTTGTAAATCACGGGATTCCACGCGGACGAGATTCCTTGCCCCTCATTTTGATTAAAATTCCGATGTTTCTTAATTTCAATAGCTTCACGTACTTTTCGGCTATGATGTATACGCTCGGTTGAGAGGACTTTCGGGTTATGGAGCTCAATCCAGTGGTTAGGTCCGGACTCCAACAAATGCTCGGCCACAGCAGACTTATTCGTTTGACGCTTTTTAACAGCCGTGATATGTTCCTTGACCCTTTCCGCTATGGTGCGTTTGGTTTCCCCAATATAGGAACTACCACAGCTACAATCGATCTTATAAACGCCCGGTGTGTGATAAGGTAAAACATCCTTAGGCGACCTTAGATGACCTGCCACCTTTGATAACGGCATGTAAACGGTTGGTATGGAATACTTATTCAAAAGCGTACCTATTTTGTCCGTTACACCCCTGACATAAGGCAAAAATGCTGGTCGCCTTGCAAACATCTGGATGTTTCTTCCTCGGTGTTCGTCTGGGTTGCCGTCTGTTCATTATGTAGCCATTTCTCTTCAGAACCTCCTGAACGTGCGATAACTCAATTTCTAGAAATTCAGGGTCACAAAGGTCATGTGCTCTGTTCTTTAGAGAATTAACCACAGACTGAAGCTGGCGGGGGTGGTGGTGAGACAGAGCGTTCAAATACCTGTCAGTGTGTGTGGGCTTCCTATAGACAGTGTGCGCCAAAGAACCATCATCTCGACCTATCACCTTCACGTCCAGAAAAGGCAAACTGCGCTCCGATTCCAATTCATACGTGAATTTGACTTTAGTATGAATGGAATTGAGATACTGGAGTAATTGCTCAACTTCATGCTTGCCACCTCTCATAACGCAAAAGACATCATCGACATACCGTTTCCATAATTTCACTGCCCATGGTTGCAGATCTATGCTGGCCTCGAAATGCTCCATCCAGATATTTGCTAAAACCGGTGCCACAGGGCTACCCATAGCAACTCCGTCGATCTGGAGATAATGCCCCCCTCGATATAAAAAGTAGCTCCCTTCTAAGCAATTCCGGAGCAAAACCATGACAGAACTCACTATCCCATTGTCAGCAAGCCTCTTTCGAACTACTTCTAGACACTCTTTAACCGGAACATTGGTGAAAAGTGACTCAACATCGAAACTCACCATTAAGTCTCCTGGTTCCAGCGTTATGTCCTTAAGAATGTCTATGAAGTGACGGGAATCCTTCACGAAAGACGACGTGTTTCCCACAAGCGGCTGCAACACCGATGCAACATGCTTTGCCAGATCATAAGTAGGTGAGGCGATTTGACTTACAATTGGTCGCAAAGGCACGTTTGGTTTGTGTACTTTCGGTAACCCGTACAATTTCGGTGGTTGCACTGTTTTAGGCTTGTACAAGCGGTTAAAAACGTCTTCCTGAAATAACACCTCATGGTCTCTGATGACAGCCCTAATCCGACGCGTAACTCTGGCAGTGGGATCATATGAGACAGACTTATAGACGCTAGTGTCACTCAATAAAACCCGAATCTTAGCGTCATAGTCTATTGAGTCCATGACCACAGTGGCGTTCCCTTTATCAGCCTTCAGAACCAGTATATTCTCATTCGCTTTCAAATTCCTCAGGGCTGATCGCTCATCTGCAGTAATATTACTCTTCGGTAGTGTAGCCTTTCGCAAAATAACCGCAACATCCTGTCTAAGAACCTCGGCATCGCTAGACGGAACCCTGTTACGCATTATTGCCTCCTCAACACTACAGATCGCGGTCTCATATGGAATCCGCTTGGGTGTCAAAGCGAAATTCAACCCTTTTTCAAGTATACTGACGGTCGCTTTTTCAATGACAGTGGTCGATAAATTAATTACCGTGGAGGTGACTTTATCACGGCGATTTCCACCCGCAGTCTCGTTATTTCCATATCGATACAGCAACTTTTCGTATTTTCTGTCATGTACCTCACTTCTATAATAAAAAATACGTTCCGCTTGTTCGAAGGTAATCCGATCCCACACATCAAAATCACTACATGATAACACTGCACTACACGCACTATGCAACCTGTATAACTCGCACTGCACTCTGTCCAAGTCCGCGAAATGATTTCTTATTTGCTGTTTTAATAGGCGGATACTTGCAGCACTTAGAATGTTCGCGGAAAACGGTATATCCTTACGCGGCTTTAGTCGTACACACGTAGGTAGTACGTCCGAATCGCGACACTTAATTAAAAATGACAACGATGTCAATACGCGCACTCTTTTTTTCCGCAACCATCCTAGATGTTTAAGTTTAATTGCTAATTCCGGCCCGTACCGGTTTACAATATATTGATTTAAACTTTCACGATTATCACTCATATTTTACAGACAAACGGGTCTTAATCGCGTAAACTTACGTTTAATTATATCCTGACGTTTCGGGCATGACGTTACACCCGTGGTCGCAGGCAGACTGGCGAGAGAATGTATCAACACCTTCGAGCTGCGCGGGTTTTTTGAACTACCCGCACTTGATCTTGATTATTCACTTCTAGGCTAGGGTTGTCACTAGGCCTACACACAACACTCACAACATCCAATGGCTTAAAAATGGATGTTTCACCACGCTTACATTTGTAAATCACGGGATTCCACGCGGACGAGATTCCTTGCCCCTCATTTTGATTAAAATTCCGATGTTTCTTAATTTCAATAGCTTTACGTACTTTTCGGCTATGATGTATACGCTCGGTTGAGAGGACTTTCGGGTTATGGAGCTCAATCCAGTGGTTAGGTCCGGACTCCAACAAATGCTCGGCCACAGCAGACTTATTCGTTTGACGCTTTTTAACAGCCGTGATATGTTCCTTGACCCTTTCCGCTATGGTGCGTTTGGTTTCCCCAATATAGGAACTACCACAGCTACAATCGATCTTATAAACGCCCGGTGTGTGATAAGGTAAAACATCCTTAGGCGACCTTAGATGACCTGCCACCTTTGATAACGGCATGTAAACGGTTGGTATGGAATACTTATTCAAAAGCGTACCTATTTTGTCCGTTACACCCCTGACATAAGGCAAAAATGCTGGTCGCCTTGCAAACATCTGGATGTTTCTTCCTCGGTGTTCGTCTGGGTTGCCGTCTGTTCATTATGTAGCCATTTCTCTTCAGAACCTCCTGAACGTGCGATAACTCAATTTCTAGAAATTCAGGGTCACAAAGGTCATGTGCTCTGTTCTTTAGAGAATTAACCACAGACTGAAGCTGGCGGGGGTGGTGGTGAGACAGAGCGTTCAAATACCTGTCAGTGTGTGTGGGCTTCCTATAGACAGTGTGCGCCAAAGAACCATCATCTCGACCTATCACCTTCACGTCCAGAAAAGGCAAACTGCGCTCCGATTCCAATTCATACGTGAATTTGACTTTAGTATGAATGGAATTGAGATACTGGAGTAATTGCTCAACTTCATGCTTGCCACCTCTCATAACGCAAAAGACATCATCGACATACCGTTTCCATAATTTCACTGCCCATGGTTGCAGATCTATGCTGGCCTCGAAATGCTCCATCCAGATATTTGCTAAAACCGGTGCCACAGGGCTACCCATAGCAACTCCGTCGATCTGGAGATAATGCCCCCCTCGATATAAAAAGTAGCTCCCTTCTAAGCAATTCCGGAGCAAAACCATGACAGAACTCACTATCCCATTGTCAGCAAGCCTCTTTCGAACTACTTCTAGACACTCTTTAACCGGAACATTGGTGAAAAGTGACTCAACATCGAAACTCACCATTAAGTCTCCTGGTTCCAGCGTTATGTCCTTAAGAATGTCTATGAAGTGACGGGAATCCTTCACGAAAGACGACGTGTTTCCCACAAGCGGCTGCAACACCGATGCAACATGCTTTGCCAGATCATAAGTAGGTGAGGCGATTTGACTTACAATTGGTCGCAAAGGCACGTTTGGTTTGTGTACTTTCGGTAACCCGTACAATTTCGGTGGTTGCACTGTTTTAGGCTTGTACAAGCGGTTAAAAACGTCTTCCTGAAATAACACCTCATGGTCTCTGATGACAGCCCTAATCCGACGCGTAACTCTGGCAGTGGGATCATATGAGACAGACTTATAGACGCTAGTGTCACTCAATAAAACCCGAATCTTAGCGTCATAGTCTATTGAGTCCATGACCACAGTGGCGTTCCCTTTATCAGCCTTCAGAACCAGTATATTCTCATTCGCTTTCAAATTCCTCAGGGCTGATCGCTCATCTGCAGTAATATTACTCTTCGGTAGTGTAGCCTTTCGCAAAATAACCGCAACATCCTGTCTAAGAACCTCGGCATCGCTAGACGGAACCCTGTTACGCATTATTGCCTCCTCAACACTACAGATCGCGGTCTCATATGGAATCCGCTTGGGTGTCAAAGCGAAATTCAACCCTTTTTCAAGTATACTGACGGTCGCTTTTTCAATGACAGTGGTCGATAAATTAATTACCGTGGAGGTGACTTTATCACGGCGATTTCCACCCGCAGTCTCGTTATTTCCATATCGATACAGCAACTTTTCGTATTTTCTGTCATGTACCTCACTTCTATAATAAAAAATACGTTCCGCTTGTTCGAAGGTAATCCGATCCCACACATCAAAATCACTACATGATAACACTGCACTACACGCACTATGCACCTGTATAACTCGCACTGCACTCTGTCCAAGTCCGCGAAATGATTTCTTATTTGCTGTTTTAATAGGCGGATACTTGCAGCACTTAGAATGTTCGCGGAAAACGGTATATCCTTACGCGGCTTTAGTCGTACACACGTAGGTAGTACGTCCGAATCGCGACACTTAATTAAAAATGACAACGATGTCAATACGCGCACTCTTTTTTTCCGCAACCATCCTAGATGTTTAAGTTTAATTGCTAATTCCGGCCCGTACCGGTTTACAATATATTGATTTAAACTTTCACGATTATCACTCATATTTTACAGACAAACGGGTCTTAATCGCGTAAACTTACGTTTAATTATATCCTGACGTTTCGGGCATGACGTTACACCCGTGGTCGCAGGCAGACTGGCGAGAGAATGTATCAACACCTTCGAGCTGCGCGGGTTTTTTGAACTACCCGCACTTGATCTTGATTATTCACTTCTAGGCTAGGGTTGTCACTAGGCCTACACACAACACTCACAACATCCAATGGCTTAAAAATGGATGTTTCACCACGCTTACATTTGTAAATCACGGGATTCCACGCGGACGAGATTCCTTGCCCCTCATTTTGATTAAAATTCCGATGTTTCTTAATTTCAATAGCTTCACGTACTTTTCGGCTATGATGTATACGCTCGGTTGAGAGGACTTTCGGGTTATGGAGCTCAATCCAGTGGTTAGGTCCGGACTCCAACAAATGCTCGGCCACAGCAGACTTATTCGTTTGACGCTTTTTAACAGCCGTGATATGTTCCTTGACCCTTTCCGCTATGGTGCGTTTGGTTTCCCCAATATAGGAACTACCACAGCTACAATCGATCTTATAAACGCCCGGTGTGTGATAAGGTAAAACATCCTTAGGCGACCTTAGATGACCTGCCACCTTTGATAACGGCATGTAAACGGTTGGTATGGAATACTTATTCAAAAGCGTACCTATTTTGTCCGTTACACCCCTGACATAAGGCAAAAATGCTGGTCGCCTTGCAAACATCTGGATGTTTCTTCCTCGGTGTTCGTCTGGGTTGCCGTCTGTTCATTATGTAGCCATTTCTCTTCAGAACCTCCTGAACGTGCGATAACTCAATTTCTAGAAATTCAGGGTCACAAAGGTCATGTGCTCTGTTCTTTAGAGAATTAACCACAGACTGAAGCTGGCGGGGGTGGTGGTGAGACAGAGCGTTCAAATACCTGTCAGTGTGTGTGGGCTTCCTATAGACAGTGTGCGCCAAAGAACCATCATCTCGACCTATCACCTTCACGTCCAGAAAAGGCAAACTGCGCTCCGATTCCAATTCATACGTGAATTTGACTTTAGTATGAATGGAATTGAGATACTGGAGTAATTGCTCAACTTCATGCTTGCCACCTCTCATAACGCAAAAGACATCATCGACATACCGTTTCCATAATTTCACTGCCCATGGTTGCAGATCTATGCTGGCCTCGAAATGCTCCATCCAGATATTTGCTAAAACCGGTGCCACAGGGCTACCCATAGCAACTCCGTCGATCTGGAGATAATGCCCCCCTCGATATAAAAAGTAGCTCCCTTCTAAGCAATTCCGGAGCAAAACCATGACAGAACTCACTATCCCATTGTCAGCAAGCCTCTTTCGAACTACTTCTAGACACTCTTTAACCGGAACATTGGTGAAAAGTGACTCAACATCGAAACTCACCATTAAGTCTCCTGGTTATGTCCTTAAGAATGTCTATGAAGTGACGGGAATCCTTCACGAAAGACGACGTGTTTCCCACAAGCGGCTGCAACACCGATGCAACATGCTTTGCCAGATCATAACCCGCGATCAAAAACCCGCGCAGCTCGAAGGTGTTGATACATTCTCTCGCCAGTCTGCCTGCGACCACGGGTGTAACGTCATGCCCGAAACGTCAGGATATAATTAAACGTAAGTTTACGCGATTAAGACCCGTTTGTCTGTAAAATCTTCGTATGCCTTATAGTTACAGACTTTTCCATACTGACCGATTCGAATGAGCCACTCTGTATACATCACTATGCATTTAAGGGTTAATTGAGCTTATCATGGGACTAAGTCGATTTTTGTAAGATGTCCCAGGATATTTATATTAGTAATAATTTCTTCGTGTATGATGTGAAATTTTTTATTTTAACCACAGTTATCATCCCTATTAAAATACTATTCAACAGTCGAGTTGGAACAGATGCTCGGCAGCTCCGAGCTAGGGGCGGAGCCCCACTCGACACTGGACCGGCCGTGGCCGGAGTCTCCCGCGGGACTGCGCGGCCACGCCGGCTCGGGCTCCGGCGGCTACGCGGACCATATACTCCTGTACGCCGCTGAACACCTGTTTGGGACTACGGCGGAGTTAGTTTATAGGAATTTAAGGTCAGTTGTAGACTAATAAAGTACTATTCAACAGTTGAGAACAAGAAGCAGCAAACCACTTTTTTTTAGTTTGAAATGGGCTTACTATGGCCACAGAGAGCAGAGCGGCCTACGATGGGGTGAGTTCGCACAGGTGCCTATTCACCATTGACGGGTTATCTCGGAAATATAGACGTTAGCCGGGAATTCCACTTCTTGGCAGTAGAAAAGAAGCGAAGCGCTACACCGGCCGTGGCCGGAGTCTGCGGGGCTGCGCGGCCACGCCGGCTCGGGCTCCGGCGGCTACGCGGACCATATACTCCTGTACGCCGCTGAACAGCTGTTTGGGGCTAAGGCGGACCTGGTTTATAGGAATTTAAGGTCAGTTGTAGACTAATAAATTAAAGTACTATTCAACAGTTGAGTTGGAACAAGAAGCAAATCACTTTTTTTAGTTTGAAATGGGCTTACTATGGCCACAGAGAGCAGAGAAGCGGCCTACGATGGGGTGAGTTCGCCCAGGTGCCTATTCACCATTGACGGGTAATGATCTCGGAAATATAGACGTCGGTTGGGAATTCCACTTCTTGGCAGTAGAAAAGAAGCGAAGCGCTGCACCGGCCGTGGTCGGAGTCGGCGGGGCTGCGCGGCCACGCCGGCTCGGGCTCCGGCGGCTACGCGGACCATATACTCCTGTACGCCGCTGAATACCTGTTTGGGACTAAGGCGGAGCTGGTTTATAGGAATTTAAGGTCAGTTGTAGACTAATAAACAAACCCCGGATGACGGGAGCAAAAATGCACTTGTCACTAGTGCTTTGTTAAATATCGACTATTCTATCGACATCCATACCAACATTTTATGAATTAGAAATGTATTGATGAATAGTAATTTATACAACCGTAGGTAATCAGAGGCATTGCGATCTAAAATTGATAAACAATAATATGTCAATAATACCTAGTACCATAGAAAAGTTACAAAACCAAAATTAAAGTCTAAAAACCAGCTTGAATATCGTTCAAAAGTTCAAAATGCACTTATTAAGATAACTTTAACATCCTCAAGGCGAAATTATTCACAAGAAATATCAGAATGTGTAGACTAAAAAAGTTAGTGGTTTCAATTTCAAAAATCTTATATAATTTGATATCTGGAAAAGAAGTGGAACTGCTAGGGAAACATAATAAGTATAATCTATAAAATTCAAATTAAATAATTGTTGATATGGAAGTCGATAGAATACACGATATTTCATCAAACACTACTGAAAAGTTCATTTTTGCACCCGTCGTCCGGGGTTTGCTAATAAATTAAAGTACTATTCAACAGTTGAGTTGGAACAAGACGCAGCAAACCACTTTTTTTTAGTTTGAAATGGTCTTACTCATGGCCACAGACTAGCCGAGAGCAGAGACGCGGCCTACGATGGGGTGAGTTCGCCCAGGTGCTTATTCACCCTTGACGGGTTATGATCTCGGAAATATAGACGTCGGCTCGGAATTCCACTTCTTGGCAGTAGAAAAGAAGCGAAGCGCTACACCGGCCGTGGTCGGAGTCCCCCGCGTGGGCACGCGAACCATATTCTCCTGTACGCTGCGAAACAGCTGTTTTGTGCTAAAACGCGGAGCTGGTTTATAAGAATTTAAGGTCAGTTGTACAGGGTGATTCACCAAAGCTGGCACTGGCACGAACGGAATTAATGAAATGAATGACATCTATCATTGTATGCGGTCGTCCCATACCTACCTGTATCTACTGTCATTTTGACATCCACACATACAGTGTCCACATCCACACATCACCTCGTAGAGCCAAGAAAGAAACCCATTAATATTTAGATCATACTAAACAACTTTTACTATGGGGCCAAACCCGAATTCACGAAAAAATTTTTGACAGTTTCATACATTTTGATTGCGTGATCATGAACACGTTGTATGGGAGAGTAATTTTTTTTTCGCGAATTCGAGTTTGGCAACATAGTAAAAGTTGTTTAGTATGATCTAAATATTAATGGGTTTCTTTCTTGGCTCTACGAGGTGATACATGCTGTATACAGGGTGGAAAAAGATTTTGGGTCAGTGAGGGCAGCTAACAGATCCGGTGTAGCTACGCGAAAATGGTCTTAGGAGACCTTCCCGTGATTTCCAATTAAAGAAGATTGGTGTTTTCAGATTTTGGGAAAAGTATACAGGGTGCGAGAAAATGGTCATTTTTGACAAACTCTTTTTTTGATGCCAATCGATCCTGTTTCTGTTCAGGATCAAAAGCTTGTATGGGACCAAAAAAAATTTTTCGGCTAGAAAAGCCGCAAATCGAGATTTAAAATTCCCGTACAAATTGTATGAAAATTAAAAATTATTTTTTTCACGCTTCATTTATTTATGCCAATCGATTGCATTCTTATCCAGTACCAATAGTTTCCTAGAGGTGAACATACGGCAACGTAAAAAAAAAACAATAATTAAAAAAACTGTGTTCATACATTTACTATGGGAAAAAATTTAAACTGTAAAATGTAATTACATTATCTGTCACGCTAATTAATGTTGCTAATGTTTTCATACAGTATTATTGTCATTTAGCATAGGACAACTAATTGTCGTGACAGATAACGTAATTAAGGTTTCACTTTTTTTCCATAGTAAATGTATGAAAACAGTTTTTTTGAAATTTTGGCATTTTTGTACATTGCCATAAGTTGACCCGTAGGGAACAATTGGTACTGAATAGGAATGAAATCGATTGGCATAAAAAAAATTACCGTGAATACAATAATATTTAATTTTCATACAAATTGTATGAGAATTTTAAATCTCGATTTGTGGCTTTTCTAGCCGAAAATTTTTTTTTGGTCCGATACAAGCTTTTGATCCTGAACAGAAACAGGATCGATTTGCATCAAAAAAAAAGTTTGTCAAAAATTACCATTTTCTCGCACCCTGTATGTTTTTTTCAAAATCTGTAAACGCCATTCTTCATCAATTTAAAATCGAGGGAAGGTCTTCTAAGACCATTTTCGCGTAGCAACACGGGATCTGGTAGCTGCCCTCACTGACCCAAAATCTTTTTCCACCCTGTATAGTTTCTGTCGCTTATTCGATCCATTCATGCCAGCTTTAATGAATTTACCTGTAGACTAGAAAAGACGTGAAATTAACATTTTGTGTCTGTCAGGCTCCATATCGACCATCGTGTCAATTATCATTCAATATTTAGTAACTTATTATTTTTCTCATTTGTAATTTTTTTTAACTACGACTTATTCAATTTATGAACTATTAAACAATACAGATTATAATTTATTAGTATTTAGTAACTAATATAACATAGCCGTTTTGTACAGGGTGATCGTTCACGCGACTAGATTAATTCATGCAATGTATCAAATATATGTAGGCCTCATTACGTTATAGGAATTAGGCAGAGGACATGCTTTGGGATTGAAAAAAATGTGGTTCAAAAATATTAGAACGCTACTCCTGATATCTAAATAAATAAAATCAAGACTAAAACTTTGAAAACGGATTAAACTCGCGTATATTAACAAATTTTAACTTCATTCCGACGTTTCGAACACTTTACAGGGTTCGTGGCCTGCGGAATTTCATGTGTAATCAAGACTATTTTAAAACAATAAGCCTACTCGATTTTTTTCATCACAAATCCCACAATCCATGAAAATAATAGCAAATGTTGTCACATAATTAAATGTCAGTGCTCATGGAAAGGTACCTTGTCATGACTCTTAAAATAGACCTTATGTGTTCTTTAATAAAGTCAATTTTAAACGCCGTGACGAGTTACCTTTCCGTGTGCACTGAACAATGTTTTAATTTAAAAATAGTGTAACCTGTATCCATTTTAAGTAATTTAGTGTTGTCGTCAAACACGAAAATGTAGTTACGTCTAAACATGTGTACACTTCGAAACTTATTACTAGGGGATGAAAGTTTGAATTTGAATACAAATGTCAACATATTTATGTAAGCGACCGTACAAAAGTATTTTAATATCCTCGTATGGCCCACCATAGTATCTTTTCCTATTTTTAATTTGAACCTTGTTTTAATGTAAATTGGTAAGAATTACGTTTGTTTCAAAAAGCAATGAAACAAAAGAAATTGCACTTTAATTGTTTCATGAAAGATTCAAATTGGATTGCAACAACTATGTACATTGGGTCTTACGAGGGTATAGTAATCTGTAAATGTGCATTCAGACCAAAAGAGCATTCGCTGTTCTATCCCCCGCTCTACGAAATCAACCAATTACGTTTCGTGTAACGATCGAATTTCGTAGAGTGGGAGGTTAGAATACCGAATGCTCTTTTGGTCTGGTTTATGTCAGCAACCGTATAAAAGTATTTTAATATCCTCGTAAGGCCCAATAGTAAATTTTTCTATTTTTAATTTGAACCTTGTTTTAATGTAAAAAGCAATGAAACAAATAAATTCCACTTTAATTGTTTCATGAAAGATTCAAATTGGATTGCAACAACTATGTACATTATGTACGAGGGTATAGTAATCTGTTAGGTTCGTCCCCTGCACTTTGTTGCACCGTCTTCCAGACGGTTCCCGCGAACAATGGCGGGCTTGTGTTGTGAAACGTGACCCGCTGACGTCATCGCGGCCGTGTTTACATCTGCACTGTTTTAAAGTCGTAGTGTTGTTTATTTGTTTTGGTCAAATATGTTTAGTCATTACAACAAACCAAGAACAAACATGTTTGTTGTTTGGGAGTTGAGAATTTATTTGTTATCGAATTAATCTGGGAAAAGAAGCGCTTTTACGTCTTAAGTTTTCATCATCGTCATCATCGTCAGCCTATGATAGTCCACAGCTGGACGTAGGCCTCTCCTAGTAACTATGCGTATAGACGCATTAGGAGGTAAATGCCCATAATCGCCACGCTGGGCAAGCGGATTGGCGATCGCAGTAATGTGTCCACTATGATGACGCTGCTGCCCATCATCAAGGCTTTATGAAAAATCGCTTGCCTCAGTCGGGACTCGAACCGATCAAATGTGACAAAAAATAACGTTTTCTGTGGCATTCGTTTTTTCCATCCTGTATATATTTTTTGAAAGAGAATGACAAAAATACATTCCTTGGCATTTTTTATATAATTTACTTATTGCTCCAGAAACCCCGACTTCCGAGAAGTGACGCTAGAAAAAGACGGCGTGGAGGTCCTTCGGTTCGCGATCGCGAACGGGTTCCGCAACATACAGAACTTGGTTCAGAAGCTGAAGCGCGCCAAGTCGCCCTACCACTACGTGGAGGTCATGGCGTGTCCCTCGGGTACGTCAACTAGTGTTCGCGATCACCAAGATGCTTAGCCAAGTTGCCAATCGCTAACGCTTAGTTGCGTATCGTAGTTTTCCCTCTCTGTCACTCTTTCATATTAGTGCGACAAAGACAATTAGTTGCCTTTCGTTTATGATTGACGATTAAGCGTTAGCGATTGGCAACTTGTCTAAGCACCTACCTAGTAAACAACGTTCTACTCTCAAAGTGCACATTTACTGCCGTAAACAGCTGTGAATTTGATGAATAAAGCTTTTCTATGTGTATATCTATACTATATATTGTGCATCTAATCTAGGGAGGTAAGTACGGTATTATTAACGAGAGTGTTAGAAGCCCGACGCCGTAGGCTCGACTCGAGTTAATATGTCTCTTACCGACCGTGATGCATACAATGTTTTACATCACACTTACGGACAAAAAAAGTTACCTATAAGACTAAATATATTTTTTAGAAAAGTTTATTACCCTAGGAAAATTTACTTTTATATTACTCCTGCGATGCATGCAAGCAATGGCACGCTTAAAGAGCAAGTGTGATGAAAATATATAATTAATCTCACTTATATTTAGTCACTACGCACGACATGTTTGGGAGAGCCTCCATTATCAAGCTCCAATCCCCGCAAGGCCCGTTGAGATAAAACCGGTTGAGGGCAGTCTTGCGCCGGCACTTATGACATAGCTTTAGATGGCTAGAGTTCAGGGTGCGCAACCTAGCCAATCGCTGAAGCTCAATCAAAAATCGTGCACAAAAGGCAATCTCTTTGTAGCGTGTAGAGAGAGAAAAGTACGATACGCTACTGAGTGTTTGCACTTGGCGACGCACTCAGGCCTGTTGTAATTTTAAGGAATAAAATTAATTTTGGTGTTAGTCGTAAAGCCTGTAAATTTTCACAGGTTGCCTAAACGGAGGCGCGCAAGTGCGACCAATAGCCGGCGAGAGCGGACGGGACCTCGTCGCGAACCTCGAGCGGTTGTACCGGGAGCTGCCCGTCTCTGTCCCCGACAACAAGCTGGCCCGCAGGTACGGAACCCGCAGGGCGCGAGAGCGACCAGCCGGCGAGAGCGGACGGGACCTCGTCGCGAACCTCGAGCGGTTGTACCGGGAGCTGCCCGTCTCTGTCCCCGACAACAAGCTGGCCCGCAGGTACGGAACCCGCAGGGCGCGAGAGCGACCAGCCGGCGAGAGCGGACGGGACCTCGTCGCGAACCTCGAGCGGTTGTACCGGGAGCTGCCCGTCTCTGTCCCCGACAACAAGCTGGCCCGCAGGTACGGAACCCGCAGGGCGCGAGAGCGACCAGTAGCCGGCGAGAGCGGACGGGACCTCGTCGCGAACCTCGAGCGGTTGTACCGGGAGCTGCCCGTCTCTGTCCCCGACAACAAGCTGGCCCGCAGGTACGGAACCCGCAGGGCGCGAGAGCGACCAGTAGCCGGCGAGAGCGGACGGGACCTCGTCGCGAACCTCGAGCGGTTGTACCGGGAGCTGCCCGTCTCTGTCCCCGACAACAAGCTGGCCCGCAGGTACGGAACCCGCAGGGCGCGAGAGCGACCTGTAGCCGGCGAGAGCGGACGGGACCTCGTCGCGAACCTCGAGCGGTTGTACCGGGAGCTGCCCGTCTCTGTCCCCGACAACAACCTGGCCCGCAGGTACGGAACCCGCAGGGCGCGAGAGCGACCAGTAGCCGGCGAGAGCGGACGGGACCTCGTCGCGAACCTCGAGCGGTTGTACCGGGAGCTGCCCGTCTCTGTCCCCGACAACAAGCTGGCCCGCAGGTACGGAACCCGCAGGGCGCGAGAGCGACCTGTAGCCGGCGAGAGCGGACGGGACCTCGTCGCGGACCTCGAGCGGTTGTACCGGGAGCTGCCCGTCTCTGTCCCCGACAACAAGCTGGCCCGCAGGTACGGAACCCGCAGGGCGCGAGAGCGACCTGTAGCCGGCGAGAGCGGACGGGACCTCGGGGGCGATTTTTGAGATTCGAATGCTCGAATCTTTCATTCGAAAATAAATAAAAACGCTGAAATGCTATTTTTGAGATTCGAGTGATAGAAAGTTCAAAAACGACTGCGGTTGACCATTCGTATTCAATTCTATTGATAGAAATTGGATAAGTACGTAGATACTCCAATAAAGTGTCACTGTCAAGTCTGTCAACTGAGACCCTACCGCGAACCAAGAACAAAGTGTTGGCTCTCTCTCGCACTTGTGAATTCGTACGTAAGTGTGATATAGGCAACACTTCGTTCGTGGTTCGCGGTAGGGCCTCTGTTGATGTTTGTTTGTGTGCACCATAGATTATAATAACATTGATCGTAGATTTACGTTCCGATTCACTAGCGGTACATATTTTTTTATAATAAAAACCGTTAAATAATGTTTAATATGTTATAATTCATTATTATTTTTTGCTGGAATATAAATTCCGAAGGCAGTGTGCCATAATTTTGCTTTATTACATTAAATTAAAAAAAACCGGTAAATATCGACTTTCTGCGTGCAACGTGTCGCAAAGATATCGATAATCAATCTCTAGCTTTTCGAGTGCGACTTTCAAAAATAGGGTATATTGGCTTCATTCGAAAATAGTCGTGAAAAATTTTGTCATTCGAATTTGAATTCGAACGGGAATTTGAATTCGTGCGATAGAAATTCAAAAATCGGCCCCCTCGTCGCGAACCTCGAGCGGTTGTACCGGGAGCTGCCCGTCTCTGTCCCCGACAACAAGCTGGCCCGCAGGTACGGAACCCGCAGGGCGCGAGAGCGACCAGTAGCCGGCGAGAGCGGACGGGACCTCGTCGCGAACCTCGAGCGGTTGTACCGGGAGCTGCCCGTCTCTGTCCCCGACAACAAGCTGGCCCGCAGGTACGGAACCCGCAGGGCGCGAGAGCGACCAGTAGCCGGCGAGAGCGGACGGGACCTCGTCGCGAACCTCGAGCGGTTGTACCGGGAGCTGCCCGTCTCTGTCCCCGACAACAAGCTGGCCCGCAGGTACGGAACCCGCAGGGCGCGAGAGCGACCAGTAGCCGGCGAGAGCGGACGGGACCTCGTCGCGAACCTCGAGCGGTTGTACCGGGAGCTGCCCGTCTCTGTCCCCGACAACAACCTGGCCCGCAGGTACGGAACCCGCAGGGCGCGAGAGCGACCAGTAGCCGGCGAGAGCGGACGGGACCTCGTCGCGAACCTCGAGCGGTTGTACCGGGAGCTGCCCGTCTCTGTCCCCGACAACAAGCTGGCCCGCAGGTACGGAACCCGCAGGGCGCGAGAGCGACCTGTAGCCGGCGAGAGCGGACGGGACCTCGGGGGCGATTTTTGAGATTCGAATGCTCGAATCTTTCATTCGAAAATAAATAAAAACGCTGAAATGCTATTTTTGAGATTCGAGTGATAGAAAGTTCAAAAACGACTGCGGTTGACCATTCGTATTCAATTCTATTGATAGAAATTGGATAAGTACGTAGATACTCCAATAAAGTGTCACTGTCAAGTCTGTCAACTGAGACCCTACCGCGAACCAAGAACAAAGTGTTGGCTCTCTCTCGCACTTGTGAATTCGTACGTAAGTGTGATATAGGCAACACTTCGTTCGTGGTTCGCGGTAGGGCCTCTGTTGATGTTTGTTTGTGTGCACCATAGATTATAATAACATTGATCGTAGATTTACGTTCCGATTCACTAGCGGTACATATTTTTTTATAATAAAAACCGTTAAATAATGTTTAATATGTTATAATTCATTATTATTTTTAGCTGGAATATAAATTCCGAAGGCAGTGTGCCATAATTTTGCTTTATTACATTAAATTAAAAAAAACCGGTAAATATCGACTTTCTGCGTGCAACGTGTCGCAAAGATATCGATAATCAATCTCTAGCTTTTCGAGTGCGACTTTCAAAAATAGGGTATATTGGCTTCATTCGAAAATAGTCGTGAAAAATTTTGTCATTCGAATTTGAATTCGAACGGGAATTTGAATTCGTGCGATAGAAATTCAAAAATCGGCCCCCTCGTCGCGAACCTCGAGCGGTTGTACCGGGAGCTGCCCGTCTCTGTCCCCGACAACAAGCTGGCCCGCAGGTACGGAACCCGCAGGGCGCGAGAGCGACCAGTAGCCGGCGAGAGCGGACGGGACCTCGTCGCGAACCTCGAGCGGTTGTACCGGGAGCTGCCCGTCTCTGTCCCCGACAACAAGCTGGCCCGCAGGTACGGAACCCGCAGGGCGCGAGAGCGACCAGTAGCCGGCGAGAGCGGACGGGACCTCGTCGCGAACCTCGAGCGGTTGTACCGGGAGCTGCCCGTCTCTGTCCCCGACAACAAGCTGGCCCGCAGGTACGGAACCCGCAGGGCGCGAGAGCGACCAGTGGCCGGCGAGAGCGGACGGGACCTCGTCGCGAACCTCGAGCGGTTGTACCGGGAGCTGCCCGTCTCTGTCCCCGACAACAAGCTGGCCCGCAGGTACGGAACCCGCAGGGCGCGAGAGCGACCAGTAGCCGGCGAGAGCGGACGGGACCTCGTCGCGAACCTCGAGCGGTTGTACCGGGAGCTGCCCGTCTCTGTCCCCGACAACAAGCTGGCCCGCAGGTACGGAACCCGCAGGGCGCGAGAGCGACCAGTAGCCGGCGAGAGCGGACGGGACCTCGTCGCGAACCTCGAGCGGTTGTACCGGGAGCTGCCCGTCTCTGTCCCCGACAACAAGCTGGCCCGCAGGTACGGAACCCGCAGGAGGGCGCGAGAGCGACCAGAAGCATCGTCGCCATCCTCTCTTATTTCTATACACGCATTTGACCCTATGTAGGAATAGAATATGGAATAGATTGGCAAAAATGTTTATATATAAATAAAAAAAGCGTTAGCGACATATAATTCGACGCCAGCGCCATCTAGGGGAGGATTCGATAACTACCTATTGTACTTCCCGCTAGATGGCTTAGTAGTGCTAATATGGTCGCAATCTCATTGTTGTTCACACTGCGACCATATATAACATGGACGTCTAACGCCAGCTCAAAAATGCCCCCAAAACCAATTGTTCAATTGTGCCAAGAGGGCAGGACATAGCGCTTTTCTTAACACCGCGCATATTTCGGCGCAACATCTTTGACAAACGTTTATAGAATATTGCCAATCAAAACTTTGATGAACCAATCACAACTATTTTTAAATGGCGGGTTAAGTTTTTATAGGTTGATATTGAAATTCATCCGTGATGCATTGAAGAGGGGGTGACAGTTGTCAACTAAAAGTCTGGCCCGTTTTTAAAAGGCAATTTAGTATGGCGTGCGGCTTCCATGTTTTATTTGTTCGTAGTGTTTACAGCACTTTTTCTTCCTTCATAAACTTACTTACCAGCTTGGCTCAGTGACCTAAAGCAAACCTTGGCCTTCAAAACGAGAGCACGCCACTTGTCCCGATCCAACAGTCTAACCAATCCCGCGATTTCCTGCCATGAATTGGCATGGAGTTGATGGAGCATTCCATGAAAACGTATCGTAAGCGACACTGTCTTTTCAATACCTTTGAAAATTTAATTATTAAACTGAGTTATGGTATAATAATAACATATCTAGGCTTTAAGATTGATAGTGTTTCCTAGCAGCTAGCATATTTTCATGGAATACTCCTATTGCTCCTAATGCAGATCCGCCTTAAGGACATCGCACCAACCGTAACTGGGACGCCCGACCTTTGATAAGCTGGAAATTTAAAACAGATAACTCTCGTAAGACTCATTCATACTAAAATTATATTTTAGTACAGATGGTGTATTTTTTAGGCTCTAGTGCGAGAAGTGTCATTTTACGTCAGGTCCAAAACTTCGGAGGGCCATCTGCACTAAAAAACGTCGTACGAGACACGTGCAAAAGCGAAATTCGTAACTCGTGTTGATTTAAAACACTCCCTGTCGGTCGTGTTTTAAAACATCGCCGCTCGTTTATAATTTCATGTCTTTCGCACTTGTGTCGTAATGTACTATTCACGCGGGTTACTCACGTTTTTAAGTCGAAAAATGCTTGACATGTTTCGCTCCGTGTATGAGGAGCTTTTTCAAGAGCCAGTCGCCATGGCTGCGCGACGAAGACGGATACGGAGCGAAACATATCGAACTTGAAATATAATTTAAGCTGGAAATGATTAATTTCCAGGTTATACACGGAATGGTTGGACGGCCGCGACTCTGACAAGGCCCGCGCGATGCTGCACACTTCGTACCATGCCGTCGAGAAGTCGGACGTCGCTCTCAACATCAAGTGGTGAATCTGTGTTGTAGGTCCGTTGGTAAGTTATCTTTACTTAACACGTTCGACGCCGGTGACACGCATATGTGACCGAAAAAACTGTACTCCTATGCCAGTGACACACATTCGGTGTTTCTATGCGATTTATTCACGCGATTTTATTGTTCATTACCATCACCACTTTATTTTCCGTTTTATAAAAGCAAACGAGAATATTGTAGCAGAATAGCAGACAAACATGCGTCTGCTACAAAATAACCGAAAATGACTCTACTTATAAGCAGTTCGTCAATAATTTGGGAATGGTAATGACTTGTGTTATGCGACGGAATAATCGCATAGAACTACCCACATACGTGATCAAAATAGTCTTATTGTTATGCCACTAGCATAAATCAAGTTCTCACTCCTATTCCAGTAGCATAGAATTACGAACATTTTTGACACAAGTGCTGTGTCGCCGGCGTAGGAGTACAATCTTTTCGGCCACACATGCGTGTCACTGGCATAGGATTTCTATCAAATAATTTCAATCGGCATAGTATTCATGAAACAGTACCGGAGGCGAACGTGTTAAGCTTACAATTAAATCATTGTGACTTTTCTATCAAAAGGGACCTTATTATAAAATGAAAATGTTTCCAATGTCTTCAAATGTAAAACTAAATAATGATCTAGATCGTAAGCGAAAGTAGTAGAATCGAGTCTAATGTGAGTGAAGTATCGACAAAGTCGGAAAGAATTTACCGTTTAGTTTTTATAGTAAAAATAAATGTGATATGATGTTGATGATGATGATATTCGTTTGAGAAACTCCGGTCGTAATGTTAAAATACTGTTTAGAATTAGGGATACAATACTTTGTACACAATCGTCTACTGCCACTGTATTACAAAGTTAGTAGATTCAAATGGAAAGTACAGCTTGAACAATATTGACAATAATTAAAAAAATATGAAATGGGATTTTTTTTTCGATTTTTTTTTATCTTAAATATAATTAATGTTTCAAATTATTTTAACTGGGCGGTTGACAGTTAAAGCGCATACCCAATTTATGAATAAATTTATTCACATTTAAAAGTTATACTTGTTTTTCACGAGCCAAGAAAAAAAAACATATTATTTTACAAATGTCGATTTAAATGACCAACTACGCTACGATTAAATATTTGTTAATTAAAATTCGACCTTACCGCAGCGATTAAAGATCCACAATCACAACAGAACGACAATAGGGCCATACGGCAGGGCCCCTTATTACGTCATTTATGTAACTGTTTCGTTACATATGTACGTTCAACGTGAATTAGGTGAAGAATGTGGGTTAAAGGGCAGCACGTGTAATTTCGCCCACTTCAAAGAAGCAAGGCCGCTTATACATTATGTGTGCACATGTAAAATATTATGAATTTCACTAATCGCAATTTGATTGCGATGCACGGATGGCTAAGAAACAGTACTTAACAGTCGCTTAACTTCAAACCAGGGTAAATCCACTGTGTCAATAGAGTTGAAGTTTAAAGAAAAACTAGGCAATTGCAATGAAATATGCACTCTATAGGCAAAGTGGATTTATCCGGGTTTGAAGTTAAGGGACTCAAGGGGTTCTCTTTTAATCTTCATTTGTTCTGGTATTGTTTATTTAGCTAAGTATAGTCGCCATCAGTCGAAGCGGCCACGCTAGCCATATCTCAACCTTCACTTTAACATTGTGATAATACAGGCCTGCTCAGATATTATTGAGCACCTTGGTCGGTCCGATATATCTGATGGCGACTGCACATTCAAGTGTGTAATGAAACCACCTCGCACAAAATATTAGAAAAATTGTACTACGTCGCAATTAAAATGATTTGTTTTTTAACACGTTCGACGCCGGTGACACAGCGTGTGTGACCAACAAAATCTGATTCCTATGCCAGTGACACACATACGTGATCAGAGTAACCTTATTCTTATCAAGTTTTTCCTCCTATGCCAGTGCCATAGAAATACAAACGTTTTTGACACAAGTGCTGTGTCACTGGCATAAGAGTACAATCTGTTCAGTCACACGTGCGTGTCAATGGCATAGGAGTTTTATCAGATAATTTCGATCGGCATAGTATTAGCACTTAGTGAAACAGTACTGGAGGCGAACGTGTTAAGAAATTTACTATTATAAAATAAAATCTGTACGTAAGGTACCTAAATTGGGGTAAGATGAAACGGTTTTCAGAATGGGGAAAGACAGAAAGTCATCCTTCTGGCACCACGTCTGTTGGCATTTTGTCTTACCCCATTCAAAAAACCGTTTCTTCTTACCCCAACTTACCTTAATTTAAGTATGAATTGGTTTAAGTTGTACTAATATGTATTCTGTGGTTTAGGTAAACATTTTTCTCCGTCTTACTTAAAGAGATATACTTGTATGTATATTTATTAAAATATTTTTGTTTTGATGTTATATTATAACAGTTATATTGTATAAAATATTGTTGGTTCTTGAATACCGTATATAAATAAAATACAGCAAAATTGTTCATAACAAATCACAATATACACGTTGTTTTACAGCATTTGTTTTACTTGAGGACCTTGAAGCAATGTTGGCAGCGGCCCCATCCATATGCAAGCGCGTAATATAAAACATTCCGGCATACATTATGCGTGACTTATGCATTGTCACCTGCGGGGTTGGCGCGTACCCGTTGCGTCTAGCTACGCTTATGACTTTGCTTGTCGATGTATCAAATCAATACATTACTACGGATTTTTGTTTTTTAGCTGCTATACAAGGTTGAAAGACTGTATACTCTAATTACATTAGCTCTAGGGTACGTTGCCAGCTAAAAAACACAATTTCAGAAAAATTATAATCGAGTTAAAACATTTGAGAAGCGGTGGTGGCTCAGTGGTTTAGACGTTTGACTTTCAATCCGGAGGTCGTGGGTTCAAATCCCGGCTCGTACCAATGAGTTTTTCCGAAACTTATGTACGGAATATCAGATGATATTTATCATTAGCTTTCTATGAAGGAAAACATCGTGAGGAAACCTGCATAAATCCGGGAAGAAATTCTAAGGTGTATGTGAAGTTCCCAACTCGCTTTGGGCCAGCGTGGGGACTATAGCCCAATCCCTCTCATATATGTGAGGATTTGAGGAGGCCTGTGCCCAGCTGTAAGACATTATATAGGCTAAAATATTAAAACATTTGAGATTTGAGAGCATTTGGTTTAAGAGCGTCGTTTAGAAAAATCGTCTGATGAATATATTAATATTGTTAAGTTATTTGAAACTATTTTTCTTGTGGTCAACGGTAGGTACTCCTAGAGCTAATGTAACCCGAGTTTAGGGTACAATAACTTTATACGCAAGTGTTAATTACGTCGTGTGTTTTAGGTCTCAGTAGGTACAAAATAGGCTTTTTCAAAGTACTATTCGATCAATTTCCGAGTACGACTCGATTTATTGCACATATTATATATGAATTTGTACCCAGCAATCTTAAAAATGTTGCTATCCGAATATGAATCTTTGGTACTTGTGATAAAGTCTTTAATGATTTTGAGATGGTCATTTTGTTTGAATAAGTTTCTAGATCTAATTGGAATACTATAAATAAATTCAGTATGCCAGTCCAATGCCGGCGATTTTTTAATACATTTTCATTGTTTATTGCTAATCAAACACTATTAAGTACCTATTATTTTACTACTTTTCTGTAGGTATAATTACCACCTCGAACTTTTAGCCAATGAAACTGACACGACTCATAATATGGCGGCACTAATAGACCAATCAGAATGATAATCAGATTAATCAGAGATCGGATTTTTGTGCGACATCTCATACTAAATGTCATCAAAATGACGTAAGTCACTAACCACTCACTTGCTTTGATTTTTGCGATAAACTCTATGTCTATGTAAAATAAGAGTGATGATGACATGTAAGAAAGCTACATGAAGCAAGTGAGTGGCAAGAATGTCGCTAATCCATCCGATCTCTGATGATAATAGAGTTTCCAAGTTTCCATTCTTTTGAACACAACAATAAAACAATAATTAAAAAGTTGCTAATCCTTTCTCCTTGGTATTTCTAAATAGGATTTTTTATTAATATAATAAATAATAATAGCTATAGCAACTACTGATGACAAGACAGTAGCTGGCACTACCTCAAAACCGCATTTTCAGAAATAGGTGCCCTTAGCTTAAGTTATTCACTTTCGGCCCGCAAAGCAAACAGACAAACGACAATAAATCCCTACACTTCACACGTCACATCGTATGTTTTACGTACAATTCGAGCACCGACGTCAGTGGCACTGCGATGTTGTGCAAACACGGCCCGCGCGCCCAAACATCCTACCCGGAGCCTGTAATTACAAACCTAAACTAGGCTGCATATTAAAAAGCAGGCTTTAGAAGTGTTCTCAGTTAGTTAACGGTTATTGCGAATAATTTGAAGTGTTCCTATTTTAAATTGATAACGGTTTTTGATTGGAGAATTTTCGGGAAAAAATCGGGGTCGTCTTATTAAGCCCTGTTTAATTGTTTATCTTACTGTGGTATTTAATAATTTAAATCGATATTCTTTAGACGTGTTTAGATCGCAACAAAATATTGAATTTAGATCGCAAAAATAAATATTAAATTACAAATTTCCGCCTTTTTTGCCCAAGTTCCTAATAGAATAGTCAAGTTAGTGAGTGATGGGGGGACTTCCGAGTGCGAGGGTTGTTGCTGGTGGTGGTGACGGAGTGGTGGGGCACGTTGGGCACCAAGCTGGGCATGTGCCCAGTCTACCCGCAGCAGCCCAACTTCCAGATACAGAAGGTGAGTGTTTCATGTACTTTTTTTAATACAGATGGTGCCTTTTTTACGCGCCAGTGCGAGAAGTGGCTCATTTTACGTCAGGTCCAAAACTTCGGAGGGCCATATGTACTGAAAAAGTCGTACAATACACGTGCGAAAAATAAATTCATAACCGTAACTCGTGTCGATTTAAAGCACTCCCTTCGGTCGTGCTTTCATTTATCTCCACTCGTTTCGAACTTCATTTTTTTTCGCACTTGTAACGTAATTGTACCTTTTAAACGGCCTTTTTTTTCTAAGATTGTCCCTTGTATCATTGTACCGAGGATGCTGGCGGCATTTCCTCGCTGTATCGCAATACTGATGCGAGGGGCGAGGAAGTACTCGTAGCACTTATACATGGTTTGAGCAATTCTCAAAAAGTTTGAGTAATAAACATTGGTAGGCTGGTAGAGTCAATGATGCTGAGCAAGATCCATCACATTTCCCAAAATGTCCCCAGGGACTA
>JALPQI010017978.1:0-25059 GCA_025490895.1 Thaumatotibia leucotreta
CTTTGCCCAGCAGTGCTGAAGGCTATTGAAAAAAAAATCTTACCATTTCAAGGAGCCTCATGTCCGGGTGTTTAACACCGCGCGCTGGAGCCAGTAGGATGCCAAAACAGCGCTCGATGTATAGGCCTCCATACGGTACCTGGATAAAAAAGTAACTTTATAAGGTTTTCGATTGGATTTGTTTGGATATCGGTACATACAAGCTTTGGGTATAAACTAAAGTTCCTGTAAGCTTAATTTTGCAGAAAATTCTTGGATGATAGATCACCATTCAAAGGTTTTCTTATAGATGCCGCTTAGTTGAAAGCCGATATGCTCTACGAGTATATATGGTACCTAGTGACAGCGCAAGCGCTTTGGGTACATACCATGAGGAATGGTAGATGTTGAAATTATCGGGGTCACTTCAATGTCATTTGTATGTAATCGCCGTCGTGAGCCGAGGGCTAAGATTTGTTTGTCCAATTGTCTATGCCAAGCAGTATACTTGTAAAGCTCATTTTACGCTTAAAATAATCATAGTTGGTATTGGTCTGTCAGTGTCACTACAATGTCACCTGGAGGTCGTCGCCATCGGCGGGCGCGGGATGCGAGTTGCTGGTGACCTGCTGCACGTTGATGGTGACTTGCTTGTCGATGCCGCCACGCAGTTTGAAGCCGAGACGCTCCTTAGGTACGTGGCTGTATGTGCCCTGTGGAAAAACAGTTGAATAATCATATTAAGTGCCGCCTGCTTAGAATGATTCTGCTTTTGCTGAGCAATGTTTATCATTATGATGTATTTTTTGTTCCCTTGACTGTTGTAAACATAACATTCATAATATTACACATTATAAGGTACACGGATGATGTCTACAGTGTCACATACATTGAGAATTCTGTAGTCAAGAGGCGAATAGCTGAATAAGTGTAGACATAAATGGATGACAAACAATGACCAAAAAGAGTTGAACATAAAGTAATCCGATTACTCCTTCCGATTACGTTTGTAATTTAAGGTTTTTTAGCGATCCTTTTAAAAAATAGTCGTGGTGGATGTTGGTCTGTCGGGGTCACTAAAATGTCACCTGTAGGTCGACGCCGTCGGCAGGCGCGGGCTAAGATTTGTTTGTCCAACTGTCATGGCAGTACTAGGACAGGTGTTACTAGATACCTTAGCATCGGTCTCCTTGATCTCCACAGTGACCTCCAACATATGCACCAGCTGCATAGGCGGCGCGCAGGGCGGCAGGTTGTCGGTCAGAGAGCCGGTCATGGACGGCGCGGCGCTTAGCTCGCCGACCACAGAGGACGCCATAGAGCGGGGCAGGGTGCGCTCGAAGGCCTTCGCGAAGCAGGCTGGAGGAGAAAGGTTGGTGTAATGCAATGTGATGATGACGCTATTATTATCAAACCGCGATTAGAATGGGACTTGAAAGTACTTTTGACTGCCAGCAGGCCTGTAAAACTAGCGCGTTCGGATCGAACTGTCAGTGCCACCCCGAGGAGTAAACAGTAGGGCCTCACGGCAAGCGGCGACGCACGTCGCGTACTCGCGATGTTTTTCGTGGAATATCTATCTAATTCGACCACTGTCAGAAAATTGGTTATAACAATGACAATAAAAAAAATATATAAAAATAGTAGTACTAAAATGTTAAGATTATTTTTATTTTTATATTTTTCAGAAAAGGTACGAGTTACGAGATAGAAAGAGAGCGCACTTCTACGTGACATTTAGCGTTGGCATTTAGCGTTTCGCGGTGGGAATTTGAACTTAATAGTATCGTAGCAAGAGTCATTATTTCATTGTTTAATGAAATAATGACTCTTGCTACGATCGGGTTTTTGGAGATGGTTATCTGTACTTGTTCTAATATGTATTCTGTGCTGTCAGTGTATAAGTCTACGATATATTCATAGTTTAAGTGCAGAGACTTACACACGAGTACAATAGATTAATCACTCGCTAAATCTATAAAACAACTCTTTTCTTGGTAAATGTTGTGTAATTTTTCCTGACAACAGTACTTTCAATTCCCTTTCTGTTTGATAATATTAAAGCGACAATTACCTACACTTGGTCGTTCACCGCATGAAACATTGCCGGTTCGTACTTAAATTCGGCGACTGCACTAGGCGAAGGACCAAGTGTTATAGCCGCTAAAGATATTAGTAGATTATTAATGTCACAACTTACAAAGGATAATAATTATATATTTCATTGAAACCCGAATGAAGCCATGGATTCCGCAATACTGAACATAGTGAGTAATCCTAACGTTCCTAAGACGAAAAAATATATTGAATGACACATTTCACTTATTTTCACATCATCTATGAGAGATATAAAACACATTACCTATACGTATATTTATTGTTTAGGAACATAATCGATTCTGAAGAAATCGTAATCGATTATGAACGTACTATTTATATTTCATTGTTATTTTTTAGATGGTGTGAAACATTTTTTATACATATTGTATGTAAGATATGAAGCAACGAAAATACTTAGATAAGATATTCTTGCGGAGATTTAAATTAGTATTTTACTGGAAGCATTTTATACTAACACAAGACTGTTTGTATAAATGTATGGGAAAAACAATTTATTCAAAAACCCAAAAGTTTAAATAACCATTGGAGAATAACGGAAGATGTCACAATAAGCAAAATTCGCAAGTAACAGTCTAGGGTGTCCCATATTTTACGAATTTTAGAAATTAATAATGCATACCCCCTAAACCGGCTTCTTTAACCCCAAAACACTCAGAAAAAAAACAGGTCATTCTTGTAACAGAAACCTGTACCGACTTTCATCTGAAATTCCCATACAAATTACTATGAAAAAATTTGGTCAGACAGTAAGTTGATAATAATGTATTGTTTTTCTGTTCTCATAAAGTTCATTTTATGAAAAAAAAAATATAAAGCAGTAGTTTAAGTTAATGCCATAGAAAAAAAATGGTTATTTTCATACATTGTATAGGAAAATGGCATGAAAGTCGGCACGGGTTGCAGTTACAGGAATGAACTGAAAATTATTTTCAGTTTGTAAAATATGAGACACCCTATAACAGTATTTGGATATACGTAAAAGACTATCCGAATTACAATAATATTTCGAATTTCGAAACTCAGATAGTCTTGTGAGCTAAACAGTCAAATGGATATAATATAATATATCGTCACCTAGTACCCACAAAGCACGCTTTATTGAGTATACTGTAAATTGCTACGATACGTAAAATTTTCAAGCCTTCTGTAGCTCAGTCGGTAGTGACCCTGCCTACGATGCTGGAGGCTGCGGGATCGAATCCGGACGAGGGCAGTTATTTGTGTTTTTATCATAAATATTTGTTCCGGGGCTCATGCATAAATCATGTGATGTTTTTTTTGGCTACTTTTTGACCCCCCCCCTCCCCCATGGTAATGTTTGGTGAGTTTCTTGGCTAGCCCCCCCCCCCTCCCCCTAGCAGTCTCACGTGTATTTTTTTTCATTCAACTTTTCACGTTCGCTTGCCGAAATTGACAATATTTCTTAGTTTGTTCATCGTAAAAAAATACACGTGAGGTCTCCTTGTACCCCCCCCTCCCCTACCGTGATCTTTCGTGATGTTTTCTTGGACCCCCTCCCCCCCTATAGGACCTCGCGTGATTTATGCACAAGCCCTTGGCTATGGTTGTTTATCTTTTATATGTATCGTCGCTTAATACCTACGACACAAAACTTAATTGCCCGTGGGACTATGTCTATTTGTTATTTTATTTATATGTAATTTCAACTACAGGATTATTTTTTTTAAACCGACTTTTCCATTATCTCATTATCAGGTCTTGACTTGATGCCAACTGGACCATCTCGGTTTTTAAAAGTCAATAGGACCAAATTAAAATGGGACCAATCGGTTTTCAAATAAAAAAAAATATCTATATCGATTACAAATATACTTATATATTAAATTATCAATATCGATTATTAATATGGGTTCTCGTAGCCGAAAGTTCTGAACATTAAAAAAATACTGTCAAATGGAGAACGTACTCCTTTTTTGAAGTCGGTTGAAAAAGGGAAAAACACATACTGGAATCATAGTAAAGGATCTATTTTTACATTCTACAGTTGGGTAACGGATAATGCTGAATATTTGCTTTGGTGTTTTTCCTCATGACATGTTTTGCTGTATATAATTATAGATACAGATGTATGTCCAAGTTTTCGCTTTATCAAACTGGTAGATGTAAGATGAAGGCACGGTTTATTTAACATAACATTTACTTATGAAATTATAGAAAGAAGTTATCTTTTTTTTTTAATTAACAAATAATTACGAACTAATTTCAGTTTTTATTCTTCGTAAAATTATTTATAAGCAAATTCTGTATATCATACGGGGTTTATTAGGGGTCGATTAATTCTGGGCTAAAATGATTACTGTAATACAGGGAGACATCTGGGTCGTTGAGTAAGAGTGAACAGGGTGTCAGAGAGGATCACGCTCATCAACTTTCACTATGGAGACAACCAAGAAATTGCAAATAGAAATCTCCTAATTAAGAGCTGATTGAGTCTTAGTTGAGTATCTATTAAAGGTACGACCACATCAATGCTTAAAAAACGTTGAAGGTACCGAATCGCAGTGACGCAATAGTATCCGATACGTTTTTGCCGTATGTGCCCCAGACCGCTCTCATATTTTATTGGGAAATAGAGAATACAAATTAAAAAAAATAGGGAAAAAGAGTTGGCTGCTTATAAAAAAAATTAATAACATGTGTAAATCTAATACCGGCGATAAATTAAACCAGGCATGGGATTCATCACTGTAATCATGGATTACGAGGTAGTTTTAAAGTTACACTTAATTAGGACCCCACAGAATTTTTTTAATATTTTCGGAGCAGCAATTTAGGTACGAACATTTGTTGATATTGATATGGCAGATATGTCATCTGCTTTTGAAATTAGCTGACAACGAGTGTTTAGCTTAAGTGTTTTGCTCTACATTGCGCGCTGAATTATTATGTATGAATATTTTTGTTGCTCTAATTTTTAGTAAATACTACCTAAATAAATGAAATAAATGTACTCATTATGTCCAAAGCTAACCCCAGTTAAGAGCTTCGTCCGTATTAGACTTACACCCTGTATACCACCTTTTTTACTAACATATATTATATTGTTGGACAGGGAATAACGATAATGACCAAATAATAAATTTTTTGTAAATTGTAAATAAGTTCACGATTCAGATATCAAGTGACATACATACAAAAAAAAAATCTGTCGTATTGAGTCTTTTTTGAAAATTACAAAATAGTACATTACGACACAAGTGCGAAAAACATGAAATCCTAAACGAGTGGCGATGTTTTTAAACACGACCGAAGGGAATGTTTTAAATCGACACGAGTTACGAATTTCGTTTTTGCACGTGTCTCGTACGACGTTTTTTAGTACAGATGGCCCTCCGAAGTTTTGGAACTGACGTAAAATGAGCCACTTCTCGCACTACGGCGTAAAAAAGGCACCATCTGTACTAAAAAGGATAATTTTTACCAAATACTAAGTAATAAAAAAATAAATACCTAAGGCGGTGGCTGATGGATCTCCATGGGTAAACAGTGGAAGTAGCGTTATCGACTCCGGATTTCTACCGATACTGTCTGCGGCAGCCAGTACAGCGAGTTATATAGACCCGGCATATGCTCATGCGCCTTTGAGATTACGATAACAATGAATAAAGTATGAGACACCACAGATCACATTAACTGTAAGGTAAGCATATAAGCGTGGTAGGTAGAATACATTTGTCACCAATCGCAATCTTCGCGCGGGTGTCTTAAAAGGGATTGAAGTGTCACTGAATATTTTTTTATGGAATTATGATGGGCAGCACACAGCTGCGATTGCCCAGCGTGACGATTGTGGGCATTAGTACCTACTAATGCGTCTATCCATATGCATGGGTAATAGATGCCTTTGTCCGTTACGATGTGATGTTGATCTACTTAATTTTTTGTAGGAGTAAATGTAGGCTGCTAGTTACATACAGATGTAGTGCAAAATCCTTTATCTTCGGCTTTTCACGGAAACATCCGAATTCATATTTCTGTCACAATGAACTTCAGTATATATTGCATTGAAGTTAATTGAGACAGGGAGATTAATTCGGGCGTTTCCGTGAAAAGCCGAATAGAAAGGATTTTGCACTACATCGGTACCCTACTTACCGAAGTCTACCGAGCTTACTCTTACTCCATAGCGACATAAGCAAAAATAACAGCCAATCGCCTCTCGTCTCGCGCACAAATCTGTTCAATACAGCAGGAAATTTTCGTTAATTTTGTTAAAATTCAATGTAGAAGGCGTTTAAACTTACACAACATTGTCGACCATGCCAAACTTTTGAAAAACAATCAACCCATGACTACCATAATAGCTATATAAAAGTAATTGCTCAGATAAGTCGCTTTTCTCACAGTATTAGGACTTCAACATACGCAGCTATTGAAGTGTCAATGACCATTAATTTATTGAAGATTGATAATAGGTAGCAGCGTCATCATAGTGGACACACTACTACGATCACCAATCTGCTTGCCCGGCGTGGCAATTATGGTCTCCTAATACGGCCATACGCAAAGGTAATAGGTTCTTACCTATGTCTAGCAGAGTGAAATAAGCTTATTGAAGCATTGGTTTTAAAGTTAGGCAAAGTTTGTCATACAGTAAGCTATGTCGTAGAAGTTATGATTCTGTATTCAAAACAGAGGGCCAATCAACTTTTCGTTCGACATATTTTCTGTCTGCTGCGTTATTTTGAACGTACAAATGTACGTCAATTAATACTATAAACATTTTTACAATGAAAAACAGTTGGAACCTATTTGTATCGATGTGAACTTGTGTGAGGCCTAACTCATGTACAATTTATAAGCTTTTTTCTAGCAAACTTGATGACATTGTCACCTGCGTTACGGGACAAAATAGTGTCGATCGAAAAGTTGATTTGCCTAAGAACGAATGCATATAGTTTTGCTGTTTAATGTGGCCCATAGGTGTACCAAACATAATTGTTAAAAATATAAATCAAGTAAGCTAAATCGGTCACACAAACTCGTCTTTATCGCATTTACACATGGCATTTATCTTTTCATACAGCTTCGATAACGCAGTGGGCGGCATGCTACACACTATCCTCTCAGCATCGGCATTGTAAAATTTTACCGTACAAAACCTAAGTTTAAATAAAAATGCATCTACGAACGGAATTTGCATAATAATACTCGTACAGGAACGTCGAGCAAAGCGGAAAATGGTTAATTCTTATTCGAGAGAATTCTTAAATAACGTCAGGGATATGTGAAACAGTTTTGAAAAATCGCACTTAATTTGGATTCCGGTTGAGGTATACTGGCAAAAATTTACCGAGGAGATTGTCTGAAGTCTCAAAACATGTCGAGGTATATTCAGGTATGTTATCTGCAGCTGTAATTAAATACCTAGCTCAACTATGGACTGTTTCTCGAACAAAAAACGTACAGTCGGCTAAAAATTTAATATGTACATATATATGGGCGTGCCTTATTTTATTAAATTCTGTCTAACAACTGTTGGACCTGAAAATGGCGGTATATTCGAATTATCGCCTAGTTATCGTCCGCGTAGCTACATCGCAATGCAATAAAATCACTAAACCCTTAAAAAGCTCGAACTATAGCTTTTTAAGGGTTTAGAGATTTTATTGCATTGCGACGTAGCTACGCGGGCGATAACTAGGCGATAATTCGACTTTACGTAATGTCAAAAACAAATGAACATTTGCTGGTGGTAGGACCTCGTGCAGGGTCCGCCCGGATATCTACCACCGTCTTGCCCGTTAACCTGCCGCTAAATAGTACTGTGTTCCGGTTTGGGGGTAAGATAGCCGGTGTAATAACTGCCATAGAGGCAATCCATCTAAGTCCTCAGGGTAGGCAGCGCATAGGCGATTTTTTGGTCCCAATGTCCATGGGTCTCAGTTCCCGCATTTCATCAGGTCGGCAGAGCTCAGTTGTCTACCTTATAGACACACAACGTGTAAAAAAGGTTGTAGCTTTACATTTCCTACAACAGCGCATAGCACGAAGCGCATATCGCTGCCTCAATATTACAAGGTTCTATCTTGCGCTTTCATAAACTAGAAGTTTGAACATTGTCACACTGACACTTGGTCCAGATTTAACTACCCCGAAACCGTGTAATATTGGGGTAGCGATATATCAATCTTCTCATTAGTCAAGGCGCCTTAGATACTGTTTCACGATTCCCATTCCATAAATAAATACATTTGTCAGATAAAACTATCGTTATGCTTGTCCTCAGGCATACAAAAGAAAATATCAGATCATGCTTAGCCAAGTTGCCAATCGCTAACGCTTAGTAGCGTATCGTAGTTTTCACTCTCCGTCACTCTTTCATATAAGTGGAACACAGACAGTTAGCTGCCTTTCGTTTACGATTGACGATTAAGCGTTAGCGATTGGCAACTTGTCTAAGCACCCAGCATTCACACTTATCTGACTGATATTTTATTTACGAATGGTAAAACAGTTCTTTAGTTTTCCTTTACCTATGCAATAACAGGAAGTTAACAAGCGCATAGCAAGTTTTATGTGAAGCTCGTTTAATAAGCTAAAATGCACTCCAAGAAGTCTGTCATAATTATAAAGCTAAAGTACACGTAAAGTTTGAAAGTATTTCGCTGAAGGCAAACAATCTCCAACATACTCGAATCCGTATGACTTTGTTCAAAAGTTATCGTCGGCAGTTAGAATTTAAAAAAGTAGGTGCCAACTACCTAGGTAATGGAAAACACCAACCAAGTGCGAGTCGGACTCGCGCACGAAGGGTTCCGTACCATTATCAAAAATAAAACGAGGTTGTTTTTTGAGAGCTTTAAATATCTATTATTCATCTTTTTAGTATTTGCATCAAAATTATTTTCGTTGTCTTGTTTCATACCACTCTGTCACGGTTTTAGTCGCTGTTTCGACACAGTATATTTAAAAAAAAACCGGTTCATTTGTGTTTCTTTTTCACTCTAGTTTTAATCCATACATCAAACAAAACATCCTCTCGTACAAAAATCACCACTGCGTCACATTTTTTTCATCATCATCATCAGCCTATGATAGTCCACTGCTGGACGTAAGCCTCTCCTATTAAGCGTATAAACGCATTAGGAGGTAAATGCCCATAATCGCCACGCTGGGCAAGCGGATTGGCGACCGTAGTAATGTGTCCACCATGATGACGTTGCTGCCCATCATCAATCTTTTATCAAATAATGGTCAGTGACACTTCAATCCCTTAGTCGTCTCTTACGACACCCGCAGGAGGAGTTGGGGTGTTGACAAATGTATTCTTACTGCCGTCACCACACGGACACGTTTTTAGGGACATATAATAAGACAACGAAAAGAATTTTGACCCATTTGCTGTTCTAGCGGCATAATCTGTGAAAATGCGTCCATACGTGTAGATGATAGGACTTCGTCCGTCAGTTGACTGAGATAGGCTGACGACGAGATAATAGTATTAAACCAGTTTCCTTTACCATGTGAAAAGCCTACATGTATAATGAATAGCCTACAGCGGCCGTATTTTCAGAAACAGATTTCTGTCTATCAATTTAGCTTCTATGCAGTACAATGGAGTCTGAAATTCGTTGTTACAGCGATAGGCATAAATTCGAACATTTCCGTGAAAGCACGGCCGGAATGGATTATTCGACTAAATATCTGAAAACAAACATTATGCCCAAAGGGCAATGGAAAGGGCTATGCTAGGAGTTTATTTGCGAGACCGTGCAGTACCGGTCAAAAGTTTAAGTTCACTCCGCTATTTCGGTATAAAATTTGTTTTAGCTATTTTTTTTTTTAAATAAGCCACATATTTTTTTATACTGACATGTTGCTGCCAGACCTATTTTAGATTAGTCTGTCATAAATTATGAACCATGTGGCACAGACCTAATAATAATTCATAGTTAAGTGAAGTTTGTAATGTATTGAAGGGAATGAATATGGACATCGCACGGGCATGTCTGCTTCAAGCTGTCATAGCCACCTCAGTTGTCTGAGATGCTTGAAACTAACGACTAATGAAAAAAATAGACGTAGAATCAGTGAAATTAGTCGGCTACAAAGTTCGACGAAGCACAGGAGAAAAGATCGCCCGAAAAAGACAATTTTGTTTCAAAATAGTGCCGTGAACTGAAACTTTTGACCGGTACTGTATAAGAAATGAGGTCATCCGCAGCAGAACCAAAGTAACAGATATAACCCTCTGAATCGCTTAACTGAAGTGGGATCGGGCGGGGTGCAAACACTGCTATTTAGCGGCAGGTTAACGGGTAAGACGATGGGAGCTATCCGAGCGGACCCTGCACGAGGTCCACCAGCAAAAATTTATGCTAATTCCTAGATCATTTGTAAAGGGAAGGGTTAGTCACAGTAAATTAAGCCTTCGAAGTCGTAAGCACTTTCCCTCTTATTCATAAATGTATCCTAACTTAGCAAGCCGCTAAGTATTGTTTGCCCATTTTGCTCTGATAGATGCATTGATAAGATCGAAAGGGACAAACAATATTTAGCGGCTTGTTAAGTTAGGAGACGTGTATGAATAAGGGGGTTTAAATGTCTACTGTTTCAATAAAAACATACGAGTTGTCAAACAGAAAAAAAGGATTTTCACAGGATTCAATGCTAGAGTTATTTTTGGGACACTTAGACGCACCCAAAGTGAAAGTATGTACACTTAACCTTATAGTAATTTATATAAACATACCGTGAATACATAAAAATATCACTTCGCGCGCTATTATACGTTTAACTTTTAAGTAGACTTTTGTTCATAGAATTTTGCTATGAGACAATAGGGCAAATCAGCTTTTAGAACTGTACCTGAATTCAAATATAAGTAGCTTACGAGTATGTGTGACAAACATTTGGTTCATTGTAAAATAATACAATTTAAAATGGCTTAATACTTACTCCGAAATAAAAACATACTTTTGGTGTTACATTTATAAACTATAAGCGATATTATAATATAAAAATGCCGATAAGTTTAAACTCCTAAAGATATTAAGGGTGTTATAATGAAACGCTAATTCGGTGTCCCTAAAAGTGAAAATGCCCTTAAATCCGCTATAAGAAAAAAATAAACGAGAAAAATATTACATATAGGTACGAGTAATTTCGAAGGCGACATAAAAATCAACATTATTTCCATCATATTAAGATTCCCCTTCCGAAATTATCCGACCATCTGACAGTCGGAATGCACCTTACATAGAAAACAATAATTCATGACGGAGGGATAAATACACAAAATATACAATAAACCAGAAACCTACTAGTCAGGTTAAAAAAACGCAACAAAAATAAACGACAGCCCTGCAATAACACCAAAATGCGACGCATATGTATTTATTATAATATCACAATTCGCGCTGCAGCAATGCATAATGTATATAACCTTACCTCTTCAGTCGTTTACGAACAAAGCAACAAAGGCTTATGTCATGTAAATAACACATAAAACATACACGTTTCCAACATGAACATTATCCTAAAACCATTTTGAACTTGCATGTTTAAACTGAATGATCAAAATCTCTATACGAAGGACACGTGAACTGCGTAGGGGAAAGTCGGGTAATCACAGAGGATATATAATATAGTACTCTAGAAATTAAGGTGCATGCTACGAACAAGTAAAACAAGAAAATCGCACTCCATTCAAAATTATCTTTGACATACTGTCTTTAAATTTTTATATTAAGCTATACTAACAACCGGAAGGCGTAGCGTGGGTAGGCCCCCCACAAGGTGGACCGATGACCTGGTGAAGGTCGCAGGAGTCGGCTGGATGCGGGTGGCGCAGGACCGGTCATTGTGGCAATCTTTGGGGGAGGCCTATGTTCAGCAGTGGACGTCTTTCGGCTGATATGATGATGATGATGATGATGATACTAACAACCCGCTACTCAAAAATACATAGGTGGTGACAGTTTTGATTGACTATATTCTATTTGAATTTGGCATAGCTGTTGCGCGAACATGGGCGCGGTAATATGAAAAGCATTTTTGGGGGCAATTTTGAGATAGCGTTGGAGTTTCACGTTTAGATATGAAGTGAAAGTGACGAAGCCATGGCTAGAGATATCTACACAACTAGATATGGTTGCCAAACCATTTAAAATCATTAGAACACACTGATAATAGAACACGAATGGGCTATCAATATCATAGTCAGTTTTGTGAGGTCATCACGTGATTTTATTTCATCGCTTACTCGCGCAACGAACGGGCGTTGCGTTTATTTTGGCACTCTGCTCTGCGTAACAAGTAACAATTTTACGAATCAAATGCAGCGTCAGACTCGAAATGCGATTAAAAAGCCAATGGTCGGCATTCAACCGTATGTAAACTGTATCAAATGCATTTTCGCACCTATAAAGTTTTAGTTTTATAACCTCTTATTAGTATCACTAACAATGAAGACAAATGTCATTATTAAAATCAACTGTTGATTTGTACACCTAAAACATAGTAAGCCTTCAAAATCAAAAGTATATCTTTTCACTCTACTTGCAAACAAATACATCTCCGCATCATTATAATCATTATAAAATGGAATATATTCCAATGCTTTTGGCAGACTACGAGAAAAAATGTGTATTTCACTTCACAAGCGATCGCATTCGCCCTACTCTCCCCTGGGACACGTGAAAGGTGGCAGAGGAGAAAAGGTACTCGGTATTGTCATAGGAAATTTCCAAATAGGTATTTCCAATTTTTCTAATGACTGTACTAGGGCGAATGTCTATAGTTACATTGGTTACGTATGTCACGGAGTCAATTTTCACGTACTGCTGTATTTCATCTTCTTTCTGCACCAATCAACTTAAGTATTTGTATTTATTTTTTGTTATGCAAGAGAGAAAAACATCAGGGTAATTCTTCGAGTCTATAAAGCTAGTTAACAATTCTTTCACGTGTGTTTGAATACACGAACATCAAATGCAGGATCTCCAGGCTCGTCTGCAGGATCACTACCAATTAGCCAAATCGTCAATAGGTATTAAACATCAAAAAAATCAAATCAAAAATCAAAATATTTTATTAGGTATCAAAATCTGTTTACATACAGGTATTTTGTGGCCAGCACCTCCTGGTAAGTATAGCAATACTTGTGTTAGGAGGCACCGCTCTTTCCTAACGGAACTTATTCAGTAACATTATCAGTATATGATGACTTACAAAATATTTATAAATAACTATCAATTACTAATATTGGATATCGCCAAGATTATTATTACATCCAACTTTAGATTAACCTATATATTTGTATAGTGTGTGTTTGTAAGTGTGTGTGAGTGCGTGTGTGTATGTGTGTGTATGTGTGTGTGTGCACTAATATACTTGTTTGTTTGTTCATTTATGTTGCATACTATAAATGTTTATCTAGTTTGTTTTAATTTACGACGGTTTTAGCTTATTTATTTATTTACTAATTTTTTTATTAATTTAATTTAGCTCGTAAGAAGTGATTCGGTATCTTCATAATTAAAAGTTAGTAACCATTCTTCTACCACTTTTTTACATTTGTTTAGCTGCATAGGGTAGATATTGAGAACTTTATTTATTTTATTGTATAACTGAGACGATAGAGCAATGAATTGTCTCTTTGCAAATTGAGATTTCGCGGGCCAGTAAGGGGCCACTACATTGTTGCGTCTCCGAAGAAGTAGGGATGGGTCAAATTTGAGTTTCCTGTGTTGTTTAAGCACCGCGTGTAGAACATATAACTGCCTTGTGGTCAGGACATTTAACTCTCTATAAAGCTCATTCGTTGGGTATCTTCTTGGTAAATTTCGCATAACCTTAAGTAAGCATCTCTGACCTCGCTCCAGCTCCAGAAACTTACTCTTTGTTGCCCCACCCCATACAACAATGCAGTAGCTCAAAACTGATTGTGCTAGAGTTTTGTACAATTGACCTATTAAGTTTTTGTTGGCAACATTTCTGAGAATTTTAAAAACCCAGATCAGTTTTCTTAACCGGTCCTTAACATACTCGACATGTGGATGCCAGCTTAGTCGCAGGTCCAAGATGACACCAAGGTATTTAGTGGCGGGTACTTTCGCAAGTTGTATGCAGCTACACTTAGTAGTAAGCCTAGTTGGTAAGTAATTTTGGTCACAAGTGTGTATTTTTAAGGTTCGTTCGGAATTAGGTTGCGAATTTATGTATTTAGAAAAGCACATATAATTTGTTTTATCCACGTTTAATGTTAGGAGGTTCACTTTGAGCCAAGAAGATATCAGCTGCATACCTTTTTCAGCATGATCGTAAACGGATTCCCAAGTTTTTGCTTTGAAAAGTACAGCTGTGTCATCCGCATAGGAAAAAATAAGCCCATTATCAACTCCAAGATTGGTAAGATCGTTTATGTAAATCAGGAAGAGGGTAGGACCGAGGACGCTTCCCTGTGGGACACCAAAGGTAATCCCCTCCTCCCGACTCACACAATCGCCCACCTTAACTCTCTGTGTCCGGTCACACATGTAGTCATGAAGCAGTTTTAAAGGAGTTCCCCGAATCCCTATTCGTTCGAGTTTATGTACAAGAATTGAGGGAGAGACCGTATCAAAAGCCTTCTGAAGGTCTAGGAACACTGTCAGACACTTCTCATCGGCATCTGTCACCTTGGTTATTTCGGATGTAAGCGCCATAACCGCATCCTCCGTAGACCTGCCGTTTCTGAACCCAAACTGTGAATCCGAGAGTATGTTAAACGTATTAAGATAAGATTTAAGTCTAGTGTTTAGTGCTTTTTCTATAATTTTAGATACGGCAGGTAATACGGAAATTGGTCGGTAATTGTTGGCACTGTCTCTCTCTCCACTCTTGTACACTGGCGTAACAATCGACTGTTTTAAGGGACCCGGGAAGACTCCAGTGTCGAAGCAGAGGTTAATTAGGTGACTGATTATAGGTACTATTATAGGTCTAGCTAATTTAAGGAAGCGGGTGGTTATGCCGTCCCAACCTGGGGCGCTGTCTATTTTAAGGTTCGAGATGATGTTGTCAATTTCTTGAGGATCTGTATTATAAACATGCTATATAAAACAAATACTTACCAAAAAAAAACATTTAAAAAATCCGACTTTTCCAAAAAAAATTTCAATCGATAGTCGAAGTCCTGGATTCTTACCCAAGTTGCCAATCGCTAGCACTTAGTAGCGTATCGTAGTTTTCCCTCTCTGTCACTCTTTCAAATTAGTGCGACAAAGACAGGTAGCTGCCTTTCGTTTACGATTGACGATTAAGCGTTAGCGATTGGCAATTTGTCTAAGCACCTAATTGTGAACCTTCTCCTTTTTTTACAATTCGGTTGACGCGTATTGGATATTGGACGCGTTAACTTTGTTTAAAAATAAATCCTACTGATACTTTTTTCCGCTACAAATATAATCAAGTAAAATATACTGTACCTACGTCAAGAAAAGAAAACTAGCAATTTGATTTGACAAGCAGGTGAAACTACACAAATACTTGAATCAAACACACACATACACACTTTTACATGAACTAACCCCCCAGCCTCCGTAGCCTAGTTAGTGACCCTTCCTACGAAGCTGTAGGTTCCGGGTTCGAATCCTGGCGAGGGCATTATTTGTGTATTTATTTATCACAAATATTTGTTCCTTAGTCGTGGCTGTCTATGTACGCCGTGTGGTGACGGCAGTAAGAATACAAATTTTGTCACCACCCCAACTCCTCCTGCGGGTGTCGTAAGAGTCGACTAAGGGATTGAAGTGTCACTGACCATTATTTGATAAAATATTGATGATGGGCAGCAGTGTCATCATAGTGGACACATTACTGCGATCGCCAATCCGCTTGCCCAGCTGGGGATTATGGGCATTTACCTCCTAATGCGTCTTATACGAGGGCTGTTCCGAAAGTTTTTAGTTGCTCCGGTTCTATTCATGCGATTTAAATTAAATTTATATCATTGTGAGGGACATTTCAATACTTATTATGGTTAATAAATTTATGCATGTAATGGGAATAGTTTTTTTATTATATTTTTTTTACAAAAAGCTGTTTTGTATGAAATTTAACATTGTATGGAGAAATTGGCAATTTTTGACACATTGAAGCATATTTCGTATAAAAATCTTTGAAAGCTGTACTAAAATATACCCGGGATAAATAATTTAGTTCATTTTGCGTTTTTTAAATTATAATTGAACAAAAATGATTATTGATTGAATGATGATTTTTACAATATTCGAAATTCCAATTTTTGAGTTTACGATTTTTTTCGATGCCTACTCATTTATGATTAAAGTAAAGGATATCACGTAATTTGTACTTAAAAATAACGGAAATATCTTCAATTACTAGTACCTATAAAATAAAATAGTTTTATAAGCGAATGATGTTCATCGCATCTCATTAAAAAAGTGTCTTAAAAACCGGTATCATGGTCATTGGAGTAAGGCTCGACACGTCTTAGTAAAACAAAATAATAAAAATATCTAAAATCTTTACTAAAACAAATTTACACCGCCTAAAGCGTCATTGAAATATCCCTCAAAATGGTGTAAGTTTTATTGAAATCGCATGAATAGAACCGGAGCAACTAAAAACTTTCGGAACAGCCCTCGTACGCATAGTTAATAGGAGAGGCCTACGTCCAGCCGTGGACTGTGATAGGCTGATGACGTGACGTGGCTGTCTATGTATTTAAGTATGTATCTATCTATTATATATTACATCGTCGCTTGGTACCCACATCACAAGCCTTAATTGAGCTTACTGCGGGACTAGGTCGATTTGTGTAAGATGTCCCAAAATATTTATTTAATTAATTGTTTTATTACTAATTCATTTAAATGAACGTACATTTGATAGTCGAGTCTGGAATTACAATTGTGTTCACGTTGTTTCATCATTCAGTATAAAAGGGAATAAAATTGTTAAAAATGTTTGAGATACTTTTCCACGAAACGAATTCGATATGCCAATACCAAACTACCAGTTACTGAGGTTAATTCGTTTATTTTTGGTTTAGTCAGACGAACTTTTTCACTCGCGCTAAAATTGTATATTAAATTTATGAAGTAAAAGCTGTTATGTATTATGTACAATTCTTATCGATTAGGCTTAGCACATGTATGGTGTTCCCGTCTTTTACTGTGTTCATAAAAGAGAGAGAGATAGTATATGTCGCCGCGAGATATTGTCGCTTTAATCATGTGCTGGAATAGGGCCGTATGCCATATGTCGCAAATTTATTGTACACTCTACGATTATGTTGTGTTGTTTTGATAATTGATAAAATAAATGTTAGCTGTGCATTGTTGTCGTTTTAAATGGAGAAATGTACATTGTGCATCGAGGGAGGTAAGCACGGAATTACTAACCAGAGCATTAGAAGCCCGACGCCGTAGGCGAAGGGCTTTTAATGACTCGAGTTTGTATTCCGCTTACCAACCGTGATGCATACAATGTTTTTCAGCACACTTGCGGACAAAAAAAAAAATTTTAGTCCAACTATTATTCTAGGACATACTATTACGCGCGCGCTTAGACTGCAAGTGTGCTGAAAAGGCTATTAATAAAGATTGTAATTGTTAATGGATATAATTATCCGAGGATTGAGAAACCGGTCATAAGTAAAAGTATGGCAGAAGCGATGGATTCCAACCGGACCTGTCCGCGTAGTTCAGCTTGCGGTCGTATTGATAACCAAAACGCACCAAGTAACAAATACCTGCTAAGCTCGTGTCTCAATTCTGATCCAATACTGACATACGAGATTGCTAAGATAAGTGACAGTTTTGCTTTGTTAACAGACGAAATATGAAATGCGCGTCGATTCTGCCCGTTCCGCGAGAATCGTATATTAATTGCGCTTCAGTTATTGATTTTAGATTTTAGCAGAGTATACTTGTATAAACGCCATCAGATATATGGGAGCGATCAAGGTGCTCGTAAATATCTGCACCCTAATGCTCTGATGGCGACTTTACAGAGTAGCTTTGCTATACTCGCCAAGCATTTATCGTCTTATAGCCAATAAGCACAATATCACAGATACTATTTAAACCCCCTTATTCATAAACGTTTGTTAACTTAACAAGCCGCCAATAATTGTTTGTCCCTTTCGGTCTCAACAATGTGCCCATAAGAGCAAAAGGGACAAACAGCGGCTTGTTAAGTTAACAAACGTTTATGAATAAGGGGGGTAAGTCTTTTACCACAAATCGACGCCCATCGTCCCTACTTCGACAGGGGTTAAGTTTGGGAGCCCCTTAGGGAATAACGGTACAACCAATACAGGTACATCGAATACGACGGACTTACGGGAGTACGATTGTCGCGACGGCCATGGCAGTCGAGAGTAGCAGCCTAGAATCGAACCTCTTCTTTTGGCCAGGAGGTAAGATTGGACGGCGGGAGCCATCAAGGGTGACAGCACATGTATCATGCTGCCGGACCCAAGCTAGAGACAAACAGAGATATTGCTCACATTCGGCTGATATAACCGAAACTTAGGTACAGAAATTAAAAAAAAAACGATTACTACTGCTACGAAGTATAAAGAAGGTAGGGTTGGGTTTCTGAATGAGTTTATGTAAAAAACGTATGAGAACTAATGAATTCGGAAACGTGTATACAACTTGTATATTTACATTGCAATAATGTAGTATGTATATTGTATGGTATTCGACATTGACGAGTAATATGATAACACAGTTCAGAACATTGATATCTAAATATGTAGTATGAAACGTGGTGTAACCTAAGTACCTACAATCCACATATTTATTATAGTTTTAACATATGGGTGAATTAACTTTTTTTAGCCTGTTATTACCATAGTTACGGTCACCTGAGTCACGCTGGTTTTATGCAAAATTATGCTACATAAATACACACATGCATGTACTCTATGTTTTTAGGTGGTCCATTAAGAAAAGGGCTTAATAAACACACCACAAAGATGTCTGTCTTCATAGTTTAAGTAGCATAATTTTGCATAAAACCGTAACCATGGCAATAATGCTGTGTAATTTTTTAAATAAATAAAATAAAAAAATAAAATAAAATAACTGACAGAAAAAAAAAATGATTGGCCGAATTTAACTTTCTAGGTATTATTATGCCTTAACTGAAATAGTACCTTACTAACCGAATTACACTTACAGGTATTACGTTTGTATATGACATGTACCTAGCTAGTCAACAAAAGTTGAAAAGTGGTTGACCACATTTTTGGTGACCGCGTATATAAACGTGTAAGTAAGTTGTCATTTCGAATTTATTAAATACCCGAATCATTGTGGTCGGCGTATGTTGGATGCTTTTAATTTTATTTAATTGAACTCTGGTAAATATTGAATGTACAATTTCATTTCATGCGCTGTAAAAGGGTAAATAGATATTACTTCTATTTTTTTGTACAGTCCGCATCAGATATATAGTTGCGGCCAGGTCGGAAGTGTAGGGCTTGTGCAGTCCAGGAGTTGACGGGAGAGAGAACCAGACTGAATACTTGCATCGTGCCAAGTGAAGAAGGAAGATAGATATATACGTGCTGTCGATAGATACAAGAGGGATGTCAACTAGATTTCACCGTGATAAATCGCAAGTGCGTGCACTTATAAAGAACGCCGTACGTTACATTTTTACCGGTACCGGAATCGCTTTTTAAAAACCATAATGCGTGCTAAGCGTTAGGGTGAATGTTTAGATATTTTTGAGCGCCGTGGCCGCCCCGTTATATCTGATAGCGACTGTAATACCATCACGAGTGCTGCGGACGACGTGAAATATTGGAATGTGAAAATAAAATCCTACTATTTTCTTTGGCATTTAAATTAAAACGAGGAATCGGAGACCAATATTGGTTGCGGGCCGATCTAAATAATTTTATATCATGTTTAGGGTAGCTAAAACATATTAATTCGCGCTTTTTTATACCGTGTGAAAAAGTATTACGAGCCATAAATTAAACCAGGCATTAGTATAGACATTAATTACAAAGTTTTTAAAGTTACATCGCAGTTATTTTATAAAATGTTTCCAGCAGATATCACCTTTCCTTGAAAGCCGCGTTTAACTCGAGTGTGCTGCATTACATTGCGAGCTTAATCATTTTCCATAGATATTTTTTAATGTAATGTTAAGTAAAAATTATCTAAATGTACCTACCTATACTAATCCCCAGGACAATATGCAACGTAAGCTTACGCGTTTGTCGTTAAAACTTATATAACCCCGTTTGCCCGCACTATATTTGCACCATGTATATGTTCTAAGCATTTCTCGGGTTATCGATGTAGGGTTAGAACCGGAAATAATGTTGATAGAGTCTGGCTAACGAAAGCTGAGAATGAGAAATGGCGGCAAATTAATAAAATATAGAGTATGGTATCACTGGGTTGCACCCCGAAAATCAGTCTTGATACTTGTAATATATTTAAAACTTAAAATTATTTTGTTAAATTACCTGTATTTATTACAATCCAAATTAATATATTATATATATATACATAACGTAGCTGTTCCATGCAACTTTGTCTGCATGACACAATGCAATATGATGTAGGTATTGTAGGTACCTACTACTCTAAATGATGACCCATGTTATTAAATGGATCCCATATCAAATTTTAAGCAAATCTGTTTAGTTATTTTCAAGTTATATCATAGATTCGACAACACCAAGTTAGTTTTAACTTTTTACATACATATGTATGTGGTAATGTGTCGAACCTATGATATAACTTGAAAATAACTAAACAGATTGGCTTAAAATTTGATACGTTTTTCAGCTCTTCATATCATTATAGTCTTTATACCATAATATGGCCGAAAAACAGAGTGATTTTCACACTTGGATATAATATAATAGTGTTATCACTATTATATGTCTATACATAGGTATAGGTAATATTAGTAACGATTTGTAAATTTATGATCGCACAATGGGTGTAATCATGATTAAAACTACCTATAAAATTGTCCATTACGACACAAGTGCGAAAAACGTGAAATTCTAAACGAGTGGCGATTTTTTAAAACACGACCGATAGTGTTTTAAATCGACACAAGTTACGAATTTCATTATTGCACGTGTCTCGTACGACGTTTTTTAGTACAGATGATGGCCCTCCGAAGTTTTGAACCCGACTTAAAATGACCCACTTCTCACACTAGAGCCTAAAAAATGCACCATCTGTACTAAAAAAATATAATTCTGCCGGTGTGTGTATTTTTAATAAATAGGAAACGAAATATTTATATTTTTTATTCAGAATAATTAAAGTCAGACTTAAAAAACTCATAAAATTATTCATATTAATGATTCATACTATTTGTGCCATAACACATAAATCACATAATAAACTCATCTAATGCAGTTTTTATGACATTGTCTCTTTCGCTGTACTTATCTTCCACATGAATGACATGGTCAGTCATAGATTTCCAATCTGAGGCAGTTATACTCGCGAACTTTTTTCATTCTTCTCCAACTCGCATAACTTTTCTACCGTATTTTTGACAGCGTTAACTCCTTAAACCTCTCCCAGACCTTCTGGTAAAAAAAACAAATGACCATTTTAAATCAACCTAACATAAATACAAACTTAAATCTATTATAGTCGATAGTATATTAGATAATGAGTACAAGAAAATTTATTGAATAAAGGTAAGTATCAAAATGGTACTACGTACTAACCTAGGAACACCGATATCGTGTGTAAACACTCATGTTTTTCCTTTTAAGCGATGATTTTCTCCTCTTGTTTTTCTTTATATTTACTTATTATAGTACGCAGCAGCTTACGAACATTACTTTTCATAGTATTTTTCATCATAAACACCTTAAAACGTTGCAATTGTGGAAAGCGAGCAATGGGTGTCAAGTCGAACGAAAGACAGAACATGACGTTTGACAATTCAGCTTGTGATGCCATATGAAAAGTTCCGTATAAAACTCATTCTCAGCTTTCGTTAGCCAGACTCTATCACGGATTCGAAAGTGTTTCTTTCTACATCTGCTTGGATAAATAATAGATTGACTTTGGCGCCTGTCATTGAGTTGCATTACAAGGAACTGTGTCGTTCAGGTTAAAATTATACTCACTACCTTGAGATACACGTTCGATACTAATTACTTTATGGGACCTACGACCGAAGTGAGTGCAGCAGTTTAGACGTGTACAGTCGCCGCTAAATATACCGCGACCAGGATGCTCACAAATATCTGATCAGGGTGCTTAGACAAGTTGCCAATCGCTAACGCTTAATCGTCAATCGTAAACGAAAAGCAGCTAACTGTCTTTGTAGCGTAGCACTAATATGAAAGAGTGACAGAGAGGGAAAACTACGATACGCTACTACGTTCAGGGTGCTTAGACAAGTTGCGAATCGCTAACGCTTAATCGTCAATCGTAAACGAAAGGCAGCTAACTGTCTTTATCGCACTAATATGGAAGAGTGACAGAGAGGGAAAACTACAATACGCTACCAAGCGTTAGCGATTGGCAACTTGGCTAAGCATCCTGTTGCTATAAATAAAATTGCAAGATGTTAACAGTTCATATTCACTTGGAACTGTCAAAATGGTCGTGACTAGGGACTTCGCAATCTTGTGCGCTGACAAAGTGATCCCGTAAAACGGAATGATGCATTTGGGTGAATCAACTTTTTTCTGTCTGTTATTGCCATGGTTACGGTCACCCGAGTCACGCTGGTTTTATGCAAAATTATGCTACTTAAACTACGCAAACATGCATTTTCTGGTGTTAATAAGCCTTAATGGTCCAATTACAAACATGGACTGTAAGTAGCATAATTTTGCATAAAACTAGAGTGACTCAGGTGACCGTAACCATGGCAATAACAGACAAAAAAAGTTGATTCACCTATTTACAAGTATTGAATGCGCGAAATAAGAACGCAACTCTTGTCAAAGTTATAATGCGTGGCCATTTTTACTCGAATTTGCATCTTGTTTTTCAACCGTGGGCGTATTGACTTTCAATATGACGTGCACGTATTATTTAATGTAACGGAAGGATATGGTTAGTAAAAACATCGAACACAATAAAAGATGGTGCCCAAGAAAAAATACCTATTGCCTTATCGATAGTTGTGCCATTTTGCAGACTTCTAGTTATAACGTAAACACCACCATTTTATGAGTAGGTAGGTATAGGAGCTTTGAAAAAGAAAACGAAATGTGACTGAGGTCTGGATTTCTTTGTGTTCTTTTGAATTATAATCACGAGTTGATACGATTTTGATGAAAAAAAGTAATGTCCCCGAATGATTATTCCAATGTATTTTTTCTGTAGAAGCGTGGCGTAACGGAAACTTAAATTGTGTATGGAAATTTTAAGACACTATTTCTTATTATTACTAAATAAGCATGATTCTGATTTGAATAAGCCAGTTTACGTCAGTAATTGAAGACACATTTTGTTTTGGATATGATAAATGGAGCTCTAATGTTTAAATAGCGTTGATTGGACATAAAAACTAATAACGAACAAACTTAAACATTAAAACCGCAAAATAGATGCTGTTTCCGAACGAGCATATCAGTAATAGCGCGTCGACACTTTAAAACCTGTGATAATTTGGGAATGCATCGATAAAAGCCAATCGAAGGGTATTTTCGTTACAACTCGCATTTGAAGCTTTTATAGAACAAGATCCAAGTTTTTACGACCAATAATGGCGATAATAGTTCAGGAAATTGTTATTATTGTATTGGTTTTACCCGTTAAATATAGTTTTGGATTGTCGGATATCTGACTAGTCAATAAAAGGTACATTTTTAATTAAACTCCCAAGGTAAGCTCAAAATAATAATAAAAAAGCTTTAAAGTATTTAATTTAATCACGTTTTCTAATTTGTTGATATGGTTGGAGAATGTCACTATATGTGTTCATGTTCCAGCATTCTAGGAAAAAATGGAAAAGGAGTATCTAGTATGCAAGCGTAAAGGTGGAATGCGATACAAAGCAGACTACATGTAAACAACATCGCATCTGGTATTCGGTGATATTTCGTTAATGAGACGCGATAAGCCGGCCCCTAAAGCCAAAAAAATTTAAAAGTACTTACCGTTTCAACGGCCGTACTCAACGACGCCTGGGGTTCCACCCGACCGTAATGTTACACTTGACTTCCAAGACCCGGTTGACCCCGACAACTCTGATCTGGTAGTGCACGATGGCGATGCGTCCTCGCCGGCAGAAGAGTAGGGCCACTATTATGTACATACGCATATCGGTAGTTGACTAATAGCTCGCTGAGTCAACACTGAACGGAGTTGGACGCCTGTTGCATGGACATGCGCAATGTGTGCGGAGTTAGTTTTACTGCCTTAAACGTAGAAAGGTGTTTGAGTGCGCTGATTGCATCGGTGGTAATGCTTTTGGAGGACATGGATTGAAGAAAAATCATCAGCCTATTTCAGTCTGCTGCTATAGTGCTGCTCGAAATAGCCTCTCGTATTACCTAAGCGTATGGACGCATAAATTCCCATAGTCGTCGCGCTAACCTTTAGTACCGTTTGGTAGTCAAAGTTTCGTAACCAGCTTCGAAATGGGAATAAAATCCCAATAGGAAACTGGCTTTAAATCGGGACTTATCATTACCGATTTGTAACCAGGTTTGTACCAAATCTGGCTACGAGATGGGAAAGTTATGACCATTTCATAGCTGGCATTTAAGCTGCCCTTTTAAAAACTGGAGGATACACTGTACCGACAGCCGCCAGAGTAGGTAGTTGGTGAAGGCCCTACTGAACACATAGTCATTTATTAATTGGAAATGTCTGCACGGTACCAATCAGTTATACACACTGTATAACCGATTGTACCGTGGGCTGTCTGTCGCTAAAACGCGGTATCCTGTATTAGGCACACTGGTCTCACCGCGAGCTACTAAGCTATGAACTATCGGCTATAAACACGAACAAAAAT
>JALPQI010017979.1:0-24326 GCA_025490895.1 Thaumatotibia leucotreta
GTAATATTCGATAATTGAATTTGAACTTTAAGGAGACATAATAACTATAAACATAATTAAACGACATCAATTACAGTTCCACATTTCTGCGTATTCTGGGATGGTTCAATTAACTCTTCCGTTATCATTGAAGAGTGACCTTATTTGTCGCTTTCGTTAAAAAGTAAACTGGGCTCATTCTGTATATCAATTATAGCAGTTGAATACTTTTGATTAACCAAAGATCTGTCTATATTTGTTTCTTCAGTGCCATGAATTTGGAATATTTCGGTTATTTAAATAGCGTTGATTTTGAGATATTAAAACTGGCACTTGATAGTTCACTAGTTGCAACAGCTTTTAGAGGTTTGTCGAGAGATTCTTGGTCATAATGGATATATTTTATACGATTTTCTTACCTTTCCATGTCTTAAAACCAGACAAAATACAAAATAAATGATTGTAGTTCATTCACTGGTTTTCGCAATCCAATTAATGAACTAACTGTGTTTGCGGTAGTTCATTAAAAATTGAATATATCAAGTATTGTTCGAACACTGGCCTTTTGCTAGACAGCACATTTCTATTGAAGTCATAGAAAACCAAATCTTATAATAACTACTAAAACGTCAGATATGGAACAAACAATAAATCACGCAATTCCAGTGAATGAACCCCCCCCGTTCGGTCACTAGGTTTAAGCCATTTTTGACTTCTAGTTATAGAACACTGGATTAAAAACCACATTTTGAAACGAAATCACATTAAACTATACTTTAATAGCATGATCATAACCTTCCGGTTTCAATAAAACAACGCCCTGTACCTGGGAGATGCACGAAACGCACACAATAACACATGAAACACAACATACGCTTCCCTCAATCCTTATAACACCTCCATATAAAAACGAACCGGCGTAATGTGCCCACTTTAGATCATCTCTATTTGGACACTGATGCATATAAGTTGATATAAGTGCTACCAGAACTTGTCAAATAAAGTTCCTACCCGAAAAAAAAATATAACGCGTGGTAGAAATGTACAGAAAACTTATTTTACGAAAAAAACTTGCATTTTGTTCGTTCACTAGATTTGTTCATTCACTGGAGAACTTACCCTACAAGTCGTAATGAAATACATGGCTGACAACCTAATTTTAAAAGCTTAAATAACAATATTTCGAATATATTACATTTGTAACACCGAAAACCATAGAAAAGTACATATATAACCTTAAAAATAAATAAACTTAAACTTAAATAAGAAATACAATAAAAACCTTAAAAATAAAAATTACAAATAAAACTACCTACCTATCAAAATCATGCTCCAAGCGGGGCCCCTTAGGCAAGGTTCCCATCACGCAAGCGGCGTTCCCGCGCTGGATTGCAATTGACAACCTTTGCGCGAGAAAGCCGCCAGCGCGAGGGTCACCAGAGGCCTCCCTTAGCCGCTTACTCAGGGCTTTGTGGAGCCCACGTGCGCCCTTGCCCCACGGACCGAGTGTCTCGACGCCAAAGGCTACGAACTCGTACTGGGCGCCGAGACACATATATTTGTTGCATTTAAAGCGTTCTCGGGTGTCTGCCGCTGCCCCCGCCTGTTTGGTGGTGGCGGAGAGGTAGGACGCCGCTAGCGTGTCAGTGCATGTGGCATCCCACACAAGCGCACGGCCCATCCGCCAAGGGATCATTTTAAATGTCATTTCTGATGAAAAGTAACAACATCGACGCTCTACCAACATGAGACTGAAAACTCTGCCTATGTGATAATGCAAAGCGAGGTACTTAACGCTATTAGATCGCTGAAAAGCATGAAAAATCCAGGGGATGACGGAGTAACTAATGATGTTTTAAAAGTTCTCCAGGAACCATTAACACAGTTACTGACAAACTTATTCAATTATAAACATAGAACGTTCATAAACAGAGAAGTTATCCGCAAGCAATGGGAAACGTTTGTAATTACCAGACATCATAAACTGCGATCGAAATTCATTGAAATGACGTATGACAACCTGTTAGGGATGGCGATGGTTCTAAATTAATGAACTAAAATATTATGAACTAAAATAATACAAATATAATAAGTGAACAGAATCTGAATCTCAGTTTAATGTTATTACTACAGTTAAACGGTAAATTATTGTATTGTATTTACAATTTTTATCCAACCCTCCAAATTTTCACTTGGGATAGTGAGTAATAATTTTCGCATATTCGATGGCGAAACAACGCAAACAATACAATCAACATCGCTATTTTCTGAAAAAAAAACTTGTCGAGGTTACCTAGACATTGATAAATGTAATTTAACACTATAATAATATGAATGATAAATAAACACATTCCGCCATATAAATGTATAACTGACGATTCGGAAGTGCTTGTTGCTAAGCCTACTCAACAAATAATTTTTGACTTGACTGAGTATCAACTATAATAACAACTCTTAGTACTTCAATGAATTTCGATCGCAGTTTACGATGTCTGGTAATTACCCTGCTTTACAAAAAAGGTGACCCACTGGTAATGCACAATTACCGTCCCAACAGCCTTTTACAATGTATCTACAAAATCTTCAAGTGTATATTAAGAAACAGAATACTAGAAAAACTTGATTTGCAACAACCAGTAGAACAAGCGGGTTTCAGGCGAAATTACTCTACACTCGACCATTTATTTACATTGCGCCAAGTCATAGAGAAATATACGGAACATAGAAAAAGCAGAGAAAAAGAAGCGGTGGTGGCTTAGTGGTTTAGACGTTTGACTTTCAATCCGGAGGTCGTGGGTTCAAATCCTGGCTCGTACCAATGAGTTTTTCCGAAACTTATGTACGGAATATCAGATGATATTTACCATTAGCTTTCGGTGAAAGAAAACATCGTGAGGAAACCTGCATACACCCGCGAAGAAATTCAAAGGTGTATGTGAAGTTCCCAACCCGCTTAGGGCCAGCGTGGGGACTATAGCCCAATCCCTCTCATATATGAGAGGAGGCCTATGCCCAGCAGTGGGACATTATATAGGCTGAAATATTATATTATATTAAAAAAATATACGATAGAAGTAGAGCAGTAATAAAACTTGAAAAAAAGAGTGAAGAATTTAAGCTTAGCCGCGGCGTAATGCCCTGGCCACGACATTGGTCTAATGTCCTGGCCACGACATTGGTCTAATGTCCTGGCCACGACATTGGTCTAATGTCCTGGCCACGACATTGGTCTAATGTCCTGGCCACGACATTGGTCTAATGTCCTGGCCACGACATTGGTCTATTGCCTTGGCCACGACATTGGTCTAATGTCCTGGCCACGACATTGGTCTAATGTCCTGGCCACGACATTGGTCTAATGTCCTGGCCACGACATTGGTCTAATGTCCTGGCCACGACATTGGTCTAATGCCTTGGCCACGACATTGGTCTAAGGCGACCGGCTACGGCGACCAGCGGCGCGGCGGGCGGCGAGATTAAACGCACTGGCGGTGCGGAACCATGCCATGCCACGACTTCGAGCGGCGCGAACGGTCTTAGCGGCGGCACGTATCGGGCGGAATTTTAAAGATCAAAATATTTTGTTTTATTCGCTCCGCGATGTTGGACACAGAGGCGTTTATAAGTAAAATAAATAGGCCTGCCTTGTGGATGGCAGAGCATTCGCAACACAAGTTGCGGCATGTAATAAAACGGTTATGGGAAGAAATAAAAAACATTTTCCGAATCAGAACGGTAAGTTTAATATTATTGTATACAGGGTGTAAGTCTAATACGGGCGATGCTCTTAATGGCTATTAGTTTACGACATAATAAGTACATTCAAATAACAAAAGTCCTTGATTTAAATTTATTGGAAACGATTATTCGACAGAACGACTTGTCGATGAAATGAAAATTCTTGAATCGTTGTCTTTGAAACAATATTCGATTAAATGTATGCCGGCGATTCAAGGGTAAACCCAGGGGGATCCAATATCGCCCAACTTATTTACCGCTCTACTGGAAGATATATTCAGAAACGTAAACTGGTCAAATTACGGTATACAATTTAATGGGGAATATTTGAATCACCTTCGCTTCGCGGATGACATAGTGATTATAGCAGGAAATCATAGAGACCTTAATCATAAGGTGCGGTTAAACAAAAAGAGCATTCGCTGTTCTTACCTCCCACTCTACGAAATTCGATCGGTACACAAAACGTGATTGGTTGATTTCTTAGAACGGGCGCTAGAACAGCGAATGCTCTTTTAGTTTCTTGACTCACTAAATTACGAAAGTAAAAAACAAGGTCTAGAGATGAACCCCGAAAAGACCTGCGTACTTACGAACGACAACTCAAAACCAGGTAGTTATAATTAATGGTAAAAATGTTCAATATGTACATGAATATGTATATTTAGGTTAAACGGTGTCATTTCAATATCCAGTCGCAGAAAATTCAAGAAAGCATGGAACGCATTTTTACAGGTACTCAAATCAAGAATAAATATAAAACTAAAAAAGAAAGTTATGGACTCTGTCATTACCCCCACGCTACTTCGCGGATGTCAGACTTGGCCAATAACCAAAAAGTGTATAAAGAAAATTCAAGTTTTTCAGAGAAAGACCGAAAGGAGTATTTTGGGCATAAAACTAAGCGACAGAGTAAAAAATTCCGAAATACGCAATAAAACTAAATTAATCGATGCAGCAGTAATGGCATGCCAACTAAAATGGAGATGGGCCGGACATACTGCCAGAATTAAAGACGGACGTTGGAGCGAAAAGATGGTCCACTGGTATACTTGAACAATTTTGAGCTGAGCTCGTTCTCTTAAAATTCCAGTAGCCTTGGGTTGTAAACCACAAAGTAATATAACAAGCGCTCAGTAAAAGCAGAATATAACCGCCGTAGAAAGTTAGTATAGATTATCGACAATATCGATTCTATTATTTGCACAATAGACTACAAAATAAAAAACTAAATAATGGCGCTCGTAACTTTTTCTACATTATATAACTGCCAGAGGCCCATTTCTCAAAAGCTTGTAACTTGTAATAAAAGTTGAAGACTCTTTTTGACACTATTAATTAGATAAGGACTTCCGCTTGTATTACAAGTTACAAGCTTTCGAGAAATGGGCTCCTGGTAGTCGAAAAACATTGTTGAGTAGAAAAAGAACAATATGGTACCGTAAATTTTCACTAGATTATCGGCTCTGTACCCTTATCCTTACAATAACAATGCGTTGACCAAAAAATAACACTTTCCACATTTTGCACTTAGAGATAAAAGGCGTGCCGCCAGGATCATTAGTCGCATCCCATTATTTAGTTTGTATATTTTGTTGTCTATTGTGCAAAGAATAGAGTCGATAATCTATACTAACTTTCTAAGGCAGTTATATTCTGCTTTTACTGAGTGCTTGTTACCTTACTTTGTGGTTTACAACCCAAGGCTACTGGAATTTTAAGAGAACGAGCTCAGCTCAAAAAAGTTCAACTATACCCCAGAGAGAGCGGCCGCCCGCCCGGGCACCCGCGCCGCCGCTGGCGTGATGACATCCAAGCCGTGGCCGGCGTCGCGTGGCCTCGCGCCGCCGCCGACCGACAACTGTGCCACAGCATGGAGGAGGCCGGAGTCCAGAAATGGACACCCAATAGTAATTAAATGTAGTATTTAGTCACTAAAATAATTATGTTAAAGAATGGAATGATTTAATTTAATTTAATTAATTAGTTTACAAACAGTGCTATAATGTTAACATTAATAATTTATTTAATTAATCTATGTAATTATGCATGTATAAAAATTTTATGTAACTTCTATTGGAAATAAATGGCTTGATTGATTGATTGATGTGGTCATAGTAAAAGTATTGTACGCAATATTGTTTAACTGAGTCAAAAAATGCTCGTGGCGTCTTTAATAACAATTTTCGGCTTCGCCTCAAATTGTTACCGATGCTACTCATCTTTTTTAACCTCTCTTAAACAAGGGTTGCATAAAATACTATATTATAAAATGTGTTGGTAACATTTATTTATTGAAAGTTGCGATCTCTTTATTGTACTACTTTTCCACTGGCCCACCTTGCGTGTGTCTATAACTAACAAGAAATGGCACCGAATTCTCCCCCTTCGATTTGATTGTTTATTTATATAATGTTATGGAGTAGTCTAATGTCTCATACAGCAAACACTAATTTGTTTAATAGCGGCCCAAACTCACCCTGTTGAGAGAAATTGTCGTTTAAAAATTAAACTTAAAAATAAATTCCTTCAGAGAGTTTTGTTCGATCATATTAATATGTAATTATCGATTTCATTAATTTTACTGAACGTGACAAAAGTAACGATCCTCGGTACAATGCCACAAGGGCCAATCTTAGATATAGGTTAGGTTAAGTAGATTAGTTAGATTTAATCTATGTACATAAATTGTAGTTTTGAAAATAAAATGAAATATAAATAACGGACATGTGTTTTATCTTTTTATCTCAAACTCATATAAGGTATTTTTTTCTAACTCAGTAATTGATGGGGATTACGTTAAAGTAGTAATTACGTGAAACCAAATTTATTTATTTTTTAATCATGTTTTAATTTTGAATTAAATTTTATCCTAAAATCCTTGTCACTGTACTACCATATCGGTTTTAATGAGTTTGTATTGTAATCTTTTTACAAACTTATTAGCAATTGTCAATTTATGAGTAAACCTTGCCCATGACATTGTCAATCACTTTTGTCATACGCATAATAAACAAAGTCACAGTCGCGGATATTGAATGAGAAAATTATACTTATTCACCAAAAATCATGCCTCCACCACATCCGTACTCAAACATAGAGCGTTACGATACTGTACGTTTGTCAATAGGTACAAACGAATAGCACAATGCGAACCCAACAGTTATTTCACGAAAATCATCCAAACGTTCCGACGACGATCCCAGGACACAATTTAATAAACCGCATGCACCCAAAATCTTCGCGACTTCGGACAGTTTACAGTGCCACAACATGCTCAAGCACCCGGACGACCTCGTCATCATCCTGACGATCTGGATCGACAAATCTTAAGATTCCTTGCTGAAGAAGATTTCGAGAGAATCAATCCAATCACAGGAGTCGAGCGGATCTGTGTCAAGAACAACACGGTGGACATTTTGAACACTTGTTAAATTATGTTTCAAATAATGTTTTTTAGTTGGTCAAGTATCCAATTTTATTGTTTTTATTTAAATAAATTGTACTGTATGAAAACAAATCGCTTTACTTGCTCAAGATTTTGCCAAGTTTAGGTAATGCACTTTAACATAATCTCCTATTAAATTTGTTCGTTGTTATCAGTGTTGCATTGATAAGATAATGAGTAGGTAGATAGATAGAAGTCTTTATTGACATAAGATCTGTCAAATTCCCATTTCCCGCCATAATGATGGCACTTGACGTATCGTAGTTAAACTGTATACTGTATTAAGTGGTAATTTGTTTTAGTTAGGTTTTCACTTTTAATTAATTAAACAGTGAAGAAATAACGTGAGACCTCGACGAATAAGTTTAGTTTTGGCTAAATTTTAATGTTTTTCTACTCCTGATCACGGATTAAGAATCATCGTGTATAAAAAACATGTAATAATATTTTTAATATATTTTTTTAACCTTTATTATACGACAGATCTACAAGCGACATAAATACATCCTTAACACTTCCTAATTTGTTTCCTTGTGTTATTGATTTTATACGTACATTTAGAAACACCACCACCCGCAGCTACGGGTACCGATAGGGCGTTGCGAACCGGAACTGAGACGGCTGCCCGCGGCGAGTACGTACCACCAAAGACGCGCCCGCGGTCTCGTCGGCCAGGCTGTGCGAACTCGGCCTCCGCGAGTCCGTCGGCACCGAGCGGCTTCGGCCCCGGCGCGCGGTGGTCGGGCCCTGTGCCCGTGCCGAGGTCCTGGGATTCCTCGGCACGGTAATCTGCGCGATAATATTTTCTAGATCCTCCAATCGACTTTCAATATTTCGAATTATGAGGAACATAGCCTCGAAAGCGTCTACAATCACATACATGTTTGCCATCTCCGGAGACAGACAATTTTTGCTTCTAACGGGAAGTGGCAACGGTGGTTGACTAAGGGTGTCAGCGTTAAATAGGCGCGTGTACTACGAGGCAGCCAGAAACAAACTGACTTGCCTTGCCGCCGACGCGCACACGTTCGTAGTTTCCTCCTCCCCGTGGGGAGAGGCGAGTCGGGGGGCCACATTTAGGCTCTGCCCATTTTGGCGGTATATCTAGTGTAGATTCCGACTTTGTGTTTAAAAAAAAGAATGAAAGAAAATTAAATTAATTATTTGCGGAATATGGGTACATTTAGTTAAGATACAATAACGTTTTAGATTCACCATACTCTACTTAGACAAGCATGCAAATATATAAAAACTATTTTGTCGCTGAAGACACCTAATTAGCCTATTTAAACGAATTATTACTAAACTTGGCGCTCAAAAACTCTAACGGAATAAACGCAGAGCTCACATAACTAGCCAAATGTGCAAATTGTGCAATTTCTTTTTCAATTGCGTTAAAGATAGTGTTTTTATGTCGCCTGAAATTTTATTATAGTATTTTATGCAACCCTTGTTTAAGAGAGGTCAAAAAAGGTGAGTGGCGCGGGTTACAATTTGAGGCGAAGCCGAAAATTGTTATTAAAGACGCCACAAGCATTTTTCGACTCAGTTAAACAATGTTGCATACAATACTTTTACTGCGACCACACACTTATTTTCAAATATAATTGTAAATTTGAGAAATATTCTTATTCATCATCAAGGTCGGGCGCCGAATACCGGGCGGGAGACGTCAAAATCAAAAAAGAAAGCTCCTCTATGGTTTACGATTCATCAGAATTAGTACATTACGACACAAGTGCGAAAAACATGAAACTCGAAACTAGTGGCGATGTTTTAAATCAACACGAGTTACGAATTTCGTTTTTGCACATGTCTCGTACGACGTTTTTTAGTACAGATGGCCTCCGAAGTTTTGGACCTGACGTAAAATTACCCACTTCTCGCACTAGAGCCAAGAAAAAATGACATTTAAAATTAGGTTGGTAGCCATGTATTTCATTACGCCTTGTATACACGAGGTAAAAGTCAAAAAATCCAAAAACGCACTGCAGCTGGTATGCCCGAATGCGTTTATAGGAAATAGACAATATTATAGACTTATCTTGACATCTGTAAGGTAGGGGCTTAAAGGTCTGTTCACAACTCTGTAAATGACAAATAAAAGTACGGGAGTAGAAAAAATATTTTAACGCACATAAAATAAGGAATTCTGGTAGTTTGTCTGAGGCTGTCGTTCTTCTATTTAAGGTGCATTTAGAAAAAACGAGCAATTGATCATTCTATTCCCCACTCTACGAAATCAATGTATTTTGACGAATCACGTTTTGTGTAACGAACGAATTTCGAAGAGTGAGGGATAGAATGAGCGAATGCTCGTTTGGTCTAAAACTAAATGCACCTCTAGACAAACGTTATAAGCGTTTTTGGATGGCCTTCTCTTGGCTTTGTGGGCTCAGAGTTGGCCAATCTGCGGCTTTGTGGGTAGGTGGCCTTTCAGCGGCTTTGAGAAACCTAGGGTCAGGCGGTGGTTCGAGCTCGCGTTGCGCTCGTGGTATTTTGGCGTCAGGGGGGTGGGCGTGCGGGGGGGCAATCCCCTGGAGCAGCGGGTGGTTTCCGACGAAAGCGTCCAGTCCAGGCTCTCGTGCTTGAGGCTGCTGATGATGTCGTACCAGGCGGGAGCCGCGTACGTCGACCTGGACCTGACGTACGTTTTATACGTTGCTAAGGGATTTCCTCGTTGAAAAATCTCAGAGGTGGCGGCGGTTTCTTGGCTCCAGTTAGTAGTGCCTGTGTCTTGTCCACGTTCACGACTAGTCGCCACTTGGCCACCCAGCCCGGTAGGGCGTCGGTTCACTATTGGGATGCATACTAACGAATGTAATAATATAGTTACGCATAATGTCTTCTAGCCGAAATATTGAAATGGCGAATCATATTTATGCATATTTTTTTACGCATAATGTTTAAAAGCATAAACATTAAAGGCATACCCGTCATAATAACTAATATCACAAAGTATAAATACAAAATTGCATAATAATTATTACGCATCATTTCACGATGCATACAAATAGTTAATCCTAAAATTAGACTACCCACTGGCATGATTGACATGCTATTACAGTTAGCTGCCTTTCGTTTACGATTGACGATTAAGCGTTAGCGATTGGCAACTTGTCTAAGCATCCAGGCGTTCTACAGCATACGGAGAATGACAGTAGATTCACAATTAGTTTTATGAATAAAAGTAACGGTGATTAATAAAAAAATATAAGCGATTAAGGAAAACCGATTGCTTAAACATGGCAAATCAAGTGTGTATAATCTGTATTATATTTGGGAATAATAGCGAGGTCGACGGCGGTCTGCCACGCAGACCCCCTTTTCTGCGTAGTTTAGGCGCTTCGCGCCTGGACAACACACTAACCTTACCTAACCTAATTCATCTGTACTTTGAAATTAGATATTAACGCATTTTAATATTTTAGATTCAAGAGACCCGCAACAAAATAAAAGAACATTCTAAAATTTGTAAAATGAATGTTAATTGATTTAAAATTGATGTTAAACAAAGAAAAAGTGTTTTAAATTCAAATAGGGAACTAAAATGATGGTTTCCGAAATATATATATTATGACTAGTAACCAATAGTCCAAACAGTAATATGCGTAGTATACGGGTAAGGCCGCGGATTTTGACGAATGTGACATAGACATAACATAAAAAAAAATACGTTACGTTACCATAAAACGCAACGAAAGTTACTATAAAGCTCAGCTCATACTGGTATGAACTCTGATTAAATAAAGGTCGTAAAAAAAACATATTTTTATCACTAAATAGTTGTTTTAATCAGATATAATAATCAACCCATATAATGTAATTTCTCATACTAAGTAATTACTTAAATTAACAGTATTTATAAATGTTTAAATGCCATAATCTTTGGAACTAAATAAACTAAATAAATCACCATAAATGCTTAAATGGAAATTGAACTGTTATTAATTAACACTATTCAACGCGTTAATAATTATACTGTATTTCATTAGCCCTTGGGGGGTAAAATTACCCACTGGAAAAAGCTAATTACTTAAAAAAACGCAAATCAAAATACCTAAATAACAAAATAATTTGATTTGTTTCGCAAACACTTGTTACAGTATGTTGTCATTCAAAATCTAATAAAACTCATTGAAATCAGTAAATTTCTGTGTGCACTTCCCTTTACCACATATTTTCGTTACGTAACATAAAAAATATGTTACGTTTTGTAAAAATGTAACGTATTCGTAACATAAGTGTAACGTATATTTGAAAAAAGGTTGATTATCTTGGTAAATAATTGCAATCTGAACATAATAGTACATGCTACTGACGTTTAAAACTAAACCCTTTCGTATGAAAAAACAGCCGTTTAATAATAATCACTACTTACCGTGAAAATCACACTACCACTTTAGACGTGTTTTGCTAAAACTTTCGCCGCGTGCACTGTGACAACCATTTTTTAACGAATTAATGGGAGTGAGTGTGCTTATGGGTGTCGCCCTACTAGAATAAGAGTTCCTAGTGTCGATAAACAAATTTCTACCAACATTGGCTTAAATATTACCTTAAAAAAGCGTTACGAAAGTATCGTAACGTAAGTTTGGAATTGGTGACCCAAAAAGTAAAGGGAAAGAAAACAGTAAAATTGTTCACATATCATAAGTCCTTAATGAACGAAGCAATCGTTTATCATTATAATTTGGTTTAAAAACAAACATTTAATGCTGACAAGTCTAATAATATAAAAAAAAAAAGGTTTTAAGTACTCGTAGTCGAAAAAATTACTCGACTTACGTTACGTTTTTGGCAGAAATATTTATTTATTAATTTTAAATAAAGAGCTAAATTAGCTATTTCATTTGATTACATGTAACTGAGCATAGGGGAATATTTTAAAATTGATCAGTGTTCACTAGATGTTATCAGTTTTGTTTTATGAGCAAGACAAATTTTAAGCTCCGAATTCGTCAAAATCCGCGGCCTTATGTATGGGACATTAGGCAAATATAAATTAATCCAAGTTAAATTATTACAAAACTTTAATATGCGAACAAAGTAGTATGCCGAAATAATTACTATGCGACAGTACATTTATGCTAATACAAATTATGCGAAGAAAAGTATGCCAAAATAGAATAGCCTGAAAAAGATTATGCGACCAGAAGGTTCGTCAAGCTGCCTCTGTATCTTGGTTGCTGTGCGCTGTGCGCTAGAGTGATTGACGCTGCGTAAAACGCAGCGTCGTTCGAAAAAAACCCAGCTTAACGCCGTTGGCCACCGGTATGTCGTCCGTGTAGCGGACATAGCAGGCTAGAGACAGGCAGCTCCCTTGAGGAACGCCCGCTCTGATCGAGCGTTCTGTTGATGTGGCGCCCTCGACTGCTACCACGAAGCGTCGGTCTTTTAGGAAATCCCTTATCACTTACTACTCGACGTGGGGCCAAAGATGTCGACATCTTGTCTAGCAGGCCCTCATGCCATTCCCTGTCGAAAGCCTTCTCCATGTCGAGTAATACGGCAACAACGTGTTCCTTGACGTTCATCCTCTCTGCCATGAACGCAAGGACTCTGGTGAGCTGCAAAGTTGTGAAATGCTCCGTCCTGAAACCGAACTGTTCTGGTCTTGGCTCGATGTGTGGGAGAAGCTTTCCCAGAAGCAATCTCTTAAAGGACGCGCGCAAAGTTACCGACTCCAAATTTCATTTAGGCTGAGAGCCTACCACAAATTTCGAAAGTCACTGCGTCACTCCAAAGAAAACGTAAATCTGTTCCAGAAACAAATTGTTCTGATTTTCATAAATATATTTCCATGGACAGAAAGAACAGACGTGAAAACAAAATCCCTAACCTCTATACATTAAAAAAAGCCCTTAAAAAAAACTCCACGATCCTCATGAAACCCCTAAATTTTGTAGTGAAATCCCTAAATTGGCATCCCCGGATGCGCGCGCATTTTACATTGGCACAAAATAGGATGGTCCAGAAGTCAATCATTAGTGTACAGGGTGTTACACGAGCCACTGAAAGCCTTGAAACGGGGTTATTTAGTAGGCTTTACTGAACAACTTTTACTATGGGGCCAATCACGAAATCTAAAATCAAAATTTGTCTTTGTATACATTTTGACCGATCGATCATGACATTTTGTATGAAGGATCCAAAATTTTTTTTGAGATTTTGTGGGTTAGCGCCACAGTAAAAGTTGCTCGTGTAACACGAGCCACTGAAAGCCGCTGAATACGAGTGTAATATGTAGGTGGTAGGTAATTATGTACTTTACTTTTCATACACCTACGCTCGGCGATTCCGCTAGGTTTGTTGTCAACTATATCGTATACAAGGCCTCCGATTCCCTCTCTCTAGGCCCCGATAAATAGGTAATAACCCCTATAAAAGTAATATAGTTCAATAAATATCTATTTAAATAAATATTCTTCGGAAAATGGGGAGTCTTACCTATTAGTTCTGTATTAGTTTTATATTTTGAATCAGTATTTAATACTGTAGATATTTTTTACCTCTCCGAAACCATCGGTAGGCTGAAAGCGCCAATTGCGCCAAAGCAATGTTGCATTTAAACAACCACCCACTGAACAGCTACGATAACTACTTTGTCGTTGCTCCATTATTACAATAAATACCTCATTACCTCGATCATAAGACGTTCGGTCTGGAAGAGTCGACGCAGTACAAACAGCAACACAGCTAGGTATACACTTCAGAAATTGGAAATATTGCATGAAAGAGAATCACACTTAAAGTCACATGTCAGTTACATAGGAATGTTGAGCCACTTGGCAAAGGATGCAATTTGGTCGTGTAATATTATGGGTTCGGTATTTTTCGTTAGTAGGCACGATCGGGACATTTCCGATGGTCCCCGATTATATGTCATCTTTGTTGCGTCAAACTTTCAGTATTTGAAAACTAGATGACATAATAAAGATTCCTTCGTTTACGAAAATTAAGAACTAGCTATCTGCTATTATTAGACGCTAGATGTCGTTGTTCCTAGTGGAAACTGGGTAACGACAGTTCTTCATAGATTTGTCTAAAACCGTTTAGTAATTTATTAATATTTTTACGAGGTCAACAAGCATTTATTCATATATGAAACAAAAATAAAAACCATATAAAAAGTAGTATGTTTTCTTCAAATCGGATGCCATGATTTATCTAACATTAATAGGCTAGGTATTTTTTCAAGTCAAGATTTTAAATTATTTTTTCCATTGACAGAGACAAATGCTATTGCTGTCTTTATTATCATTCGTCACATCTCTTAGTTGACGTTAGGTGAATACTTATGTAACCTTTGTGGAAATAGGGTAGATAGACGTTTGACAGTCTACCTATAATTGTCAGTAGCCATACAAATGTTTAATAGAGACTTGATAGTTTCTGGCTGAAATTCTAACTTTGAAAAAATATCTGACAGTGACAGCCGTTGAAAGGAAAATGAACGAAAATTTCTACATAGCAGCTTAGCAGTCAAATTACCGGCTCTGAAGTTAGATTGACGTCTCCAGGACTAAAGCGGATGTTATATATAACGTAACTATAGTAACGTCAGCTTCCGGAAAAATCGGGATCAATCATTGGTTAAACGTTTTTTTTTATTACGTAACCATGGTAATGTCACCTTCTGAAGAAACCGCGAGCGATCATTGGTTAACCGTAGCAATGCCCGCCCCATTGGCCAGCAGAGCAGAGTTCGGCCGAAGTCGTGATATCAGTCTCATAAGATTTCGGAACCCGATTTGTATTATTCGACCAAGTTGCGAACAATCAACATTCCCGTGTATTATTTAATTTGAAGTTGACATAATATAAATATATTTATCTCTTTCATTTTCTCTCTGCTCTGTCTTTAATGGTCAGTTAGCAGTGTTGCTGTTTGTACACCTTAAATGAGAAAACCAAATCTATTAAGTATTATCATAAGAACTAACCAGTGCTATATTATATAACTGCACTATAAAGTGTCAGTACCTGCCATGTCAGTAACCAAGCAAAACATTTTTCGATTGAATGCCATTGAATCCTTCATCCCTACTGTGGCTTAAATAATTAATTATTAAAATAATTTGCTTGCAAATTGTGGTAAATTTTTCTGCATTATAATATGATAAAATTGTGACATTCAACGTCTGGTGTCAAAGAGTAGTCATTGCCGAAGAAAGTAATATCATGTTTAACCGGTCAATACATGCCTTATTATAAGTTAGTACGCCATTATAAGTTACCCTCCCTACGAACAAATAAAACATGGAAGCCGCACGCCATACTAAAATGCCTTTCAAAAATGGTCCTGAATTTTAGTTGACAAGTGTCACCCCCTCTTCAATGCCTCACGGTAATGAATCTCAATGTCAACCTATAAAAACTGAAACCGCCAATTAAAAATAGTTGTGATCGGATCGGTCCATCAAAGTTTTGATTGGCTATATTCTACAAATATTTGTCAAAGATGGTGCGCCGAAATATGCGCGGTCTTATGAAAAGCGCTATGTCCTGCCCATCTTGGCACAATTGAACAATTGTGTATGGGGGCATTTTTGAGCTGGCATTAGACGTCCATGTTATATATGGTCGCAGTACCCTCCCTAGCTGCGAGACGCAAATGCTCTGATATGATGATTCTTTTTAACATAATATATATATTTTTTACTAGCCTGTTTGAGTGTCCCACTGCTGGGCAAAGGCCTCTCCCCTGACTCTCCATGACTCTCGATTCCATGTCTCTTCCGGCCAGTTGTTCCGGAAGGTATCAAGATCGTCCCGCCTTCTCCGCTTGGGCCTGCCTCCCCCGCGCCTTATTTCCGGCATCCACTTGGTGGCTATGCTAGCCCACCTATCCGGATGCATACGGTGGACGTGGCCGGCCCAATCCCATTTGAGCTTAGCGGTTTTTCTGCCTACGTCAGCTATCCCCGTTCTAGAGCGCAGCGTGGTGTTTCGGATACGGTCGGTTCTTTTGACCCCTAAAATGCTGCGCTCCATGGCGCGTTGGCAAACCTTCAGTTTGGACTTCTGAATCTCTGTGAGTGACCAACTTTGAGCGCCGTAGGTTAGGACAGGCAGACAAGTCATGTCGACGAGTTTACGCTTCAGTGACAGTGGAAGGGAACCCTTCATTAGCTCTCCCACGGACCAGTAGCTCTTCCAGGCATTTGTGTTTTGGCGTTCGATTTCTTTATCTTGCCTGTTGCTGAAAGAGACTAGCTGGCCCAAGTAAATATACTCGTGAACATAGTATATAATCTGCCCGTCTACCTCGACCCTACGTTTCGTGCTGTTGGTCATCACTTGAGTCTTTGTACGATTCATTTGAAGTCCAACCTGAAGGCTTGCGCTGCTCAGTTCTTGGAGTATTTACTGTAGTTCTGACTCAGAAAGGGCGAAGAAAACAATGTCGTCGGCAAAACGAAGGGTTGATAACCTTTTGTCGCCGACCCCTATTCCCCTCGCCTCCCAGGAAACCGCTAGGCTCTTGAAAATTTCTTCGAGGGTGCTTGTGAACAGTTTCGGGGACAGTGGGTCGCCCTGTTTGACACCTCGTTGTATAGGGACGATGGACCGGAGTGCTGTAGCTTAACGTCTGCTGTGCTATTATTGTAAATATTTCTAATTAAACTAATGTTGATGGGGTCAATATTTAGATTTTCGAGTGCGGAAACTATTGCGGAATGAGTGCTGCTATCAAATGCTTTGGCGTAATCTACAAATGCTAGGTACAAAGGTGGACATTGAATTCTGTAAAATTTTCGACAATCTGGTTGATTGTGTGTAAGTGGTCGATGGTGGAGAATCCGGGACGAAAGCCAGCTTGATTGGGAAGCTGGTGGCGGTCGAGTTGCCCAGCAATGCGAAGCTCAATGATTTTGATGAACATTTTATATATATGCGACACCAAGCTAATTGGACGATAGTTGCCTATGTCGGCCTTATCTCCTTTTTTGTGCAGCAAGACAATGTTTGAATGTAGCAGTTTCTGGGGTATTTTTCCTGTTTTTAACATTTTGTTGAATAATGTAGATAAAGGCTGTAAGAGGTTGGGCTTTGCAAAAATGAGTGCCTTTGCACTTATACCATCTACTCCAAGGCTTTTGTCGATTTTCATCGTGGTATATGTAGAAATAATTATGTCTGTTCAGAGTTGCTCGAAAATATACGTTTTAGGGTGCCTTCGCGCTGTACGTCGTGTTCTAATACCTTATTCGCCATCCCGACCAACTCAACCAATGCAGGTAAACGCGCACCGCTGCGTCGCCTGTGCTGCTCCTACAATAAGTTCTTCACGTCAGTAGACATTTTTAATACTGGCAAACTACGTTTCCAAAAACAAATTCTGAATGTACTGGCTGAGACAGATTGTTAGAATATTTTGTAAGCTTAACTAGATTTACTTTGTTGGTTAACTAAGTAGCGGTTTTTTAGCATTAGTTTTAGTTTATAATATTGAAACTGTATGTGTCCTAGTCGGAGCATTTAAGGAGGTATGTGAACACTTAATGCATTACCACTGTATGTGTATACTACATGTTTTGTCACTGCTTCTGTTGTTTCTCCAATAAAAAAAAAAAAAAATCACTGAAAATCCGCAATATTGCGAAGGTCAAATAGGAAGGCTTTAAATAATTAGTAAAATTTTATGTTCAAATGTTTACTGACAGAAGTCTTTATTCGAAGCGAAGGGTAAAACGCTTAAATTAAATATGAAAAGAAACGTAATCGTATAAAGGTATATCACATCAGGTTACTATATGAAAACATCCGCCCTTAGGCCTTTCACAGGGTTCGAAACGTCAGGATGAAGTTAAGTTTAATAACTAATAATTTTGGTTAAATCTACATAAGAACAATATTGATTTCCTACCCAAATTAGGTACCCTATTAATTAAAATAAAATATTATTGGCACGTACCCTAATTAGAGATCTACAAACATTGTACATAGATCACGAATAATACCCTAAACAATAAAATACATGAATTGTGATATTTAATTCCAATACTAGACAGTGTACGACACGCAAGTTAAAATATGTCATAATCATCATCATCATCATTTCAGCCATAGGATGTCCACTGCTGGACATAGGCCTTCTCAATAGACTTCCATTTTGGCCGGATGGATGTGACCTGCATCCACCGAGTCCTCGCAACTCTAACCAGGTCGTCTGACCACCTTGCGGGTACAGGACATTCCACGCTGCGTTCGCCAGTACGTGGTCTCCACTCGAGTACCTTCTTGCCCCAACGGCCATCGGTTCTTCGAGAAATGTGCCCTGCCCATTGCCACTTTAGCTTGCTTATCCGATATGCTATGTCGGTAACCATCGACCGCTGACGGCTCTCCTCATTCCTGATCCGGTCTCGCAAAGTGATTCCGAGTATAGCTCTCTCCATAGCTCGCTGAGTGACTCTGAGCTTCTTTAAAAGGCCCACAGTTAAAGACCACGTCTCGGTCCCGTATTAAAATATGTAAATGTTCGATAAATACGCCCAGGACTGTCTTTTGCCAGTACCACAAACTAAACGAGTCTGTTGCTCTGCGCAAGTACTTACATTTCTTGCGCTACTGTAGGGAATAATATTGTGGCTTCTACTCCCGCCCGTAGTTGTATTGTAGCTATTTATAGCCGAGCGAAAATGATTGCTCTCGCATTCACACTAAACGCAGCGTTAATCGCTGTCTCGTTCTACCGAAATAAGGAAATCTCGTTCGCACTCGAAAAATAGCGAGTGTTCTTTCTCACTCCCACCAGCTAGGAAACTAAGTAACTAATAGAGTTTGCCTAATGCCAATGAAGGTAAAGAAAGGCCGCTAATGCCCGTCTTCTACTGCGAGCGGAACGGACTCCGTTTAACTAGCAATGGCGAATGGCATATAAGTGCTTCCGCCGATTAAAAATGAGCGGAGCGGACATTTCATTCATTTCATTTCATTTATTCATAACAATACAATTGTATTTTAAAGACGAACGGGTCTTAATCGCCCGTACACCCGTGGTCGCAGGTCGTAACGTCATGCCCGAAACGTCAGAATATAATTAAATGTAAGTTTACGCGATTAAGACCCGTTTGTCGTGCACGTGAGTAACCCGTGTTATAAATATTTAAATATGTTTGAGTCTCACGTTAGTTATAATTCTAAGACCCGTTTGTCTTTAAAATATGAGTGATAATCGTGAAAGTTTAAATCAATATACAATACAATTGTGTAGAATATTGATCTTAGGATTAATAAATTAAAAAAATAATAATAATATAATAATTACCTACACCCTAACATGCACAGACACACATTTATTCCTGTTGTCAATAACATTAAGTAAATATAATTTATATTATGGCATGACTAAAAGTAGACATATGCTGATATAATTAACGTAGTAGAATAAAATAAACTAATGAATCCAATACCTATACTATTTTATAAAATATGTCAAAAGATAAAAACTATAAAATCATTTAGTCATGTCATATCAAAAACGTAATTAAATAATGCCGTAATCATATCAAAAATATAAAACAATTAAAACCTTATATAATAAAAATAATTGTATGAAGTAAAAGTGTCAATAACTTAAAATTTGATATGATCAATTAATATTGTATTCTTTTTATTAAACATCTAATATAATAGTACATTATGATACAAGTGTGCTAAGTTGATCATTATACTCGAGGCGGTATTGTGCGCGCGAGCTGCAAGCGAGCGCGCATAAGATAGCAGAGAGTATAATGATCAATGCACACGAGTTTCATACGACGTTTTTCAACACACTTGCGAGGAATAACCAACTTTTAGTAACACTTTTACTAACCTTTGTTGCTAGGTAATTACTACTTACTTAGTAGGTACTATCCCAAAGTTACGTTTAACCTTTTCATTTTATTCTTGTTCATTACTTGGTTCACAATTCACACAAAAGTAATACTAATAACAGTAAACACAGCAAAATTTATAAACGCAACAAACATTTGAAATTCACTCCACTCCGAATGACAAAATAAATACAAACTTGAAAACGGCGCGCGCATATCTAAGGAATTTTTAAACGCGCGCAAATTTGTAAGGCAGCGATCCTAAGGACAAACAGCCAATATAAAAAAAACTGCGAATCAATAACGATATCATAAAATAAAATTACGATAAATTTACATTTAATATAATTACTTGGTAATTTGGGTGCACAATTTAAATATTTTATTTATTTATTTGCGAAAATTTACAGTATTTTGAAATAATATTCTGGATTCCGCTATTTCTGCCACATGTCAACTCTTTGGTCAATTTAAAAAATAAACATAACCTGACTAAATTCGAATGCTTCACCTACATGACATAATGTTTGCAAATGTTTGCAAACATACTTGGTCGGGTTATGTTATTACCGCACTAGAACCAGTGGCGTAACTAGGGGGGGGCAGGGGGGGCACGTGCCCCGGGCGCCAAATTAGAGGGGGCGCCAAATCGCCCAACATTTTTAATTTCCTAATAAATCAAAAATCTGTAGGTATGCGTAATCTATCAGAAGGGGCGCCAAATCGGCGAAGATTTTTTGATTGCCTTTTGCATAATTTATATATTACAAAAATGTCGAATTAAGCGGGGCGCCAAATCAGCAATTTATTTTGATTTCCTTTTGCATAACTTACACATAAAGAAAATCTTCATGCGTATATTAAAAAAATGCTAGATTGGTATGTACATTTTCCCTGGGCGCCAAATTAGGAGGGGCTCCGAACAAGCCAAAATTTTTGATTTCCTTGTGCATAATTCATTTATTATATATTATTTATTTATACAAAAATAAATCAAAAATATGTATGCGTAAACTATTAGAGGGGGCCCCAAATCGGCCAAGATTTTTTATTTCGTTTTGCATAAATCATATTTTCCCCGGCCGTCAAATTAGGCAGGGCGCCAAATGATAATATGCATAATTTACACCCCAATAAAATCATTTTACGTAAATTCAAAAAATGCTAGTTTGGTACCTACATTTTCCCGGGGTGTCGAATTGTGAAGGGCTCCAAACCGGCCAAAATTTTTGATTACCTTTTGCATTATTTACACATAAATAAATCAAAATTTTTTATGCGTAAATTCACAAAAAGCTAAAATGGAATATTTTTTTACCATGTACTTCAGAAATACCGTACTCGCTTTCTATAGATTTCACATTTTTTTTTCTCTTATCCATTTGGAGAAGTTTTAATACTAAAAGTATGAAAACAATTTTATATCCTGTGCTGCATGTAGTACTTACCCGAATTACTCTTCTTAGCATCGAATAAATTGAAAATGTACCTATTCAGTTAGATTAGAACAGTTGCATTTATTTTGTTTCCTAGTAGGTAAGTAGGGCCTTTCCTGCCTAGTAGGTTGAATTTTGGATAAAATTGTGGTATCCTAACAGTGACCCTTATTTAGGGTTTCTTTCTACCCAAACTAAGACCCCTTTTCGTCTGGTCAGACTAGTCCAGCAGTACGAGTACTAGAAAGTTGCGATTTAGTGAATTTGGTCAAGGTATACATACTCGTATTAATAACGCAGACAAAATAATATAATAAAATATAGAACAATAATAAATTGTGTCACAAGGGTACAACAGAAAGTCCTTGAACAGAAAAGTGCCACTTTAATAGGTACCTCCTAGCAGGGAAATTTCTCATTCGCACGTGTATTCTGGTACGACGTGTTTCAGTACATTTGGCCCTCCGAAGACCTGACGTAGAATGAACCACTTTTCAAAATAGTACATTACGACACAAGTGCGAAAAACATGAAATTCGAAACGAGTGGTGAAGTTTTAAAACACGACCGATAGGGAGAGTTTTTAATTGTCACGAATTACGAATTTCGTTTTTGCACGTGTCTCGTACGACGTTTTTTAGTACAGATGGCCCTCCGAAGTTTTGAACCTGACGTAAAATGACCCACTTCTCGCACTTTAGCCTAAAAAGTAAACCATCTATACTAAAATAGTACATTACGACACAAGTGCGAAAAACATGAAATTCGAAACGAGTGGCGATGTTTTAAAACACGACCGATAGGGGAGTGTTTAAATCGACACGAGATTACGAATTTCGTTTTTGCACGCGTCTCGTACGACGTTTTTTAGTGCAGATGGCCCTCCGAAGTTTTGGACCTGACGTAAAATGACACACTAGAGCCTAAAAAAGGCACCATCTGTTCTGTACTAAAAAATATGTTTCAGTACAGGTGGCGCTTTTTTACGAAATCGAAATCTTCGGAGAGCCATAAGTGCTGAAAAACGTACGATACACGTGCGAAAACGAAATTCGTAACTCGTGTCGATTTAAAGCACTCCCTTCGGTCGTGCTTAAATTTATCTCCTCTCGTTTCGAACTTCATTTTTTTCGCACTTGTAGCGTAATGTACTATTTTCCCCTATACGTAAAGTGGCGATAGATTTACTGCTAGCAATGTCAATATTAGGTGTTAAGTTAACTTTGGAAAACGAGAAGGGGGGGGCGCAAATTTGGCACTTGCCCCGGGCGCCATTTACTCTAGCTACGCCCCTGACTAGAACCACAGATAAAATATAGGGAAGATTCCGTGTATTAAGACATACATGAACAAACTATTGTCATCCTTCACCCCATCTCAAGACGTATTCCATAAGGAAAAAGAGACAAATGAAGTAGCTCTACTTGGTCGTGAACTCCATCAACGACTCCATTTTCTTTGAACAATGCTACCAACCTGACTAGATAAAATGTCATTACTATTAGTGATGTCCAGTCTTCAATCGTATACTTTTATCGTCAATAATAATATTTTTACCAAATTAGGTAGCGAATACAGTAGGAATAAACCTTATTTCCTACTCAAAATCACGATCTTCTTCGATCGTGATTTCAAAATCTACATTTTAGGATAAAAATAAAATCACAAAGTTAACGAAATATTTTCTTTAATTAAAATGACATAATGAGGGTTTCCTAAAACGTATGCCACTAGTTGGCGCCACTTAGCCGTAAGGTCCCGCTAAGAAACACAATTATCTAGCCCCAAAGAAAGACTAAGTAAATGTTTTTTTTTTTTAAATAAAGTTTAAATTTTTTTATGTATTTTTTTTAACTCATACAAAATATTTAAACCAGAAACTATAAACATAGAATTTAGACAAGTTTTTGGACCTGCTCCCGCCCTGGTGATTTCAGAAAACTCTCATTATAACATGTTTTATGGACTTATCATTCCTTAAAGCATACCTAACAATTTTGGTATGATGGCTTCTTTATAATTAAATTAATCAGTCTACACAAGTATCACATGAGCGTCATTATTAAACTAAACTTAATTTACTTGCTGGTTGACATGACATTGGATGATTACCAAATATGATGGGTAGTACGTCAGAATGTAATCACTTATGCGCGTACCCTTGCCTGAAACAACAGCTTAAAATTGTGCGGAGCATATTTTTGAATACTCTTTAGGGTACCAGTCGTCTGCCTTTTTGATATTTTTGACCCATAATAGCCTTTGTTCAGTGTCCAGTGGAAACCTGTTGGACATTAAAAACATCGATTCATTTTTGAGTTGACTATCAATACATTTATCGATATCACGATCGGTCTCTTAAGTACCACACTATGCGATACAAATGTTTGAATCCCACTATTTATAATTACATTACGAATGTAAATACAAATGGTTTAATCACAAAACTACACATATGTATCCGACAACAAATATTGAATAAGATTTTCAGTTACTTTTACCTTAATAAGGTTCGAAATCTTAAAATTCAAGTCAAAACTAAATTGCCGGTGAAACGTAATGTCTTTATTTTGTTCATTCAGGTAACCCTGGCGGTTTTTACACCCTGGAACCACACAAGTCATCACTTTTATCACATTCCGTGCACTTATCGAACAGAAATATACATGAAAAGCTTTATTTTAATCACTTTTACTATTTGCGGTTTAGGTGCACTAGTATACACAAACAAAGATCGTTGACAGGCATTGCCGGCGTCACCCACAGATAAAATAGACTCGGTCTATCAATTTTATATGTCTATGACTAGAACAATAACGTAATGAAAAAGCACGCGTGTTTAATATCTTGGATTATGAGCCTAATAGCGGTTCAATAATACCTACGTTACGAGCAAGG
>JALPQI010017980.1:0-23321 GCA_025490895.1 Thaumatotibia leucotreta
CATGCATTTTTATTAAATGATATTATTTATTTAAAGAGTAAATATGTATACTACTTTTTATTGTATTTTTAATTAAAATTGAATTAATACTAAAAAAATAATACGTTACTAATGTATTACCTTAGTTGCTAAGATATTTAGAATTGTAGATTATAAATACTAGGTACCAAATACTAAGTACAAATACTTCTGATTATTTGAAAATGAATTGATTTATTTGTGAACCATTTTGACATGCCACCAAACTGCCCGCTGGAGTGCGACGTATGGTAATAGGAAATAGATTGACAGACACAAATACTTAAAAATTTTCATCACTGCCTCTTGTCATCTTCAAGAAATTAAATCACAAATTATTTCTACAAATACACAGAGCAGATACGTCAAAACATACAAACATATTTTTTTTTCTTATGAGTTGTTCAGGGTAGAAAAAAAAACACTTATAATTAAAATTATTATGCAAATGGCTAAAACTTATGAATTATATCGCCTACCAGAAGTATGCATCAAGGTGAGACAATATAAGAATTATGAAGTAAAAGCTACAATTTTCAATGCAAGACAAACTTCTGCTAGTCTTACAGGCGAAACAAAATTGAACTAAAATTACATCTAAATCTAAATACTAAACATTTTGTAACAAGTAAATAACAACCAGTTGAAATGTTGCTACAAGGTTCTTTAATTGTAGTGAAATATAATACTTTTGAGACGTAAACTACAGACAAACAAGGTACTTAATGTTCGAGATTTCATACACCCTAATGAGTAAACTACTGTGGATACTTTTCATGGGCAGTTGAGTTAGGAGCAGGTCTGCATTATTAGTATGACTTAAAACAGAGTGCCGAAATATCGGGTGCTCAATATTACACCATAAATATCCCGTTTTAAATCAAACTAATAATGTAAATGACCATGTAAGCTTCAAAACTTAGAGGAGCAGGTCTAACTCACAATGTTGTTTTTTAGAAGCGTTTGATGGCGGCATCTTGGATTGGCGAATTTGACAGTTGTCTTATTCATGGCTACCAGACGCAGATTGGCCATCTGCTTCACTATTAACTGGTTGCAGTAACAGGAACTCCGCTAGCCGCCTTGCAGCGCCAAAGACACCAGGCACTGCAGGTCAGGGACATCAGGAGTTGTTGGTCATGGCGGTTGAGTCAGGAGCAGATCTAACTCACAATGTGGTTGTTCCAGGAGCGTTTGAGAGTTATCCCGGCAATATCTTGGTGACTGGCGAATCTGACAGTCTTCTTATACATGGCTACTAGACGCAGATTGACCATCAGAAGCGCCAGATACACCAGGCACCACGGGTAAGGGATATCAGGAGTTGTTGGTGATGGGCGGTTGAGTCAGGAGCAGTTTTAATTCACAATGTTGTTTTTTAGGAGCGTTTGACAGTTATGGCGGCAATATCTTGGTGAATGGCGAATCTGACAGTCATTTTATTCATGGCTACTAGAGGCAGATTGGCCATCAGCTTCACTATTAACTGGTTGCGGCAACAGAAACCCCGCGGGCGATGGGCGATGGGCGGTTTAGTCAGTAGCAGATCTAATTCACAATGTTGTTTTTAGGTGCGTTTGACAGTTATGGGGGCAATATCTTCTTATTCATGGCTACCAGACGCAGTTTGGCCATCAGCTTCACTATTAACTGGTTGCGGTAACAGGAACTCTGCTACCCGCCTCGCAGCGCCTGAGACACCAGGCACTGCGGGTCAGGGACATCAGGAGTTGTTGGTCATGGCGATTGAGTCAGGAACAGATCTAACTCACAATGTGGTTTTTCCAGGAGCGTTTGAGAGTTGTCCCGGCAACATCTTGGTGACTGGCGAATCTGACAGTCTTCTTATTCATATGGCTACTAGACGCAGATTGACCATCAGAAGCGCCAGTGACACCAGGCACCGCGGGTCAGGGACATCAGGGTGCTTAGCCAAGTTGCCAATCGCTAGCGCCTGCTAGCGCATCGTAGTTTTCCCTCTTTGTCGCACTAATATGAAGGAGTGACAGAGAGAGAAAACGACGATGCGCTAGCAAGCGCTAGCGATTGGCAACTTGGCTAAGCATCCAAGAGTTGTTGGTGATGGGCGGTTGAGTCAGGAGCAGATCTAATTCACAATGTTGTTTTTTAGGAGCATTTGACAGTTATGGCGGCAATATTTTGATGACTGGCAAATTTGACAGTCGTCTTATTCATGGCTACTTGACGCAGATTGGCCATCAGCTTTACTATTAACTGGTTGCGGCAACAGAAGGCCCGCGGGCGATGGGCGATGGGCGGTTTAGTCAGTAGCAGATCTAATTCACAATGTTGTTTTTTAGGAGCGTTTGACAGTTATGGGGGCAATATCTTCTTATTCATGGCTACCAGACGCAGATTGGCCATCAGCTTCACTATTAACTGGTTGCGGTAACAGGAACTCTGCTAGCCGCCTCGCAGCGCCTGATACACCAGGCACTGCGGGTCAGGGACATCAGGAGTTGTTGGTGATGGACGGTTGAATCAGGAGCAGATCATTAGATCTGCTCCTGAATTATCCTCCTCCTGCTTGTGAATTATCACAATGATGTTTTTTAGGAGCGTTTGACAGCTATGGCGGCAATATCATGATGACTGGCGAATCTGACAGTCATTTTATTCATGGCTACTAGAGGCAGATTGGCCATCTGCTTCACTATCAACTGGTTGTGGTAACAGAAACTCCGCTAACCGCCTCACAGCGCCAGACACACGGCACCGCGGATTAGGGACATCAGGAGTTGTTGGTGATGGGCGGTTGAGTCAGTTGCAGATCTAATTCACAATGTTTTTTTAGGAGCGTTTGACAGTTATGGCGGCAATATTTTGATGAATGGCGAATTTGACAGTCGTCTTATTCATGGCTACTAGAGGCAGATTGGCCATCAGCTTCACTATTAACTGGTTGCGGCAACGAAACCCCGAGGGCGATGGGCGATGGGCGGTTGAGTTAGTAGCAGATCTAATTCACAATGTCGTTTTTTAGGAGCGTTTGACAGTTATGGGGGCAATATCTTCTTATTCATGACTACCAGACGCAGATTGGCCATCAGCTTCACTATTAACTGGTTGCGGCAACGAAACCCCGAGGGCGATGGGCGATGGGCGGTTGAGTTAGTAGCAGATCTAATTCACAATCTTGTTTTTTAGGAGCGTTTGACAGTTATAGGGGCAATATCTTCTTATTCATGGCTACCAGACGCAGATTGGCCATCAGCTTCACTATTAACTGGTTGCGGTAGCAGAAACTCCGCTAGCCGCCTCGCAGCGCCTGAGACACCAGGCACTGCGGGTCAGGGACATCAGGAGTTGTTGGTCATGGCGGTTGAGTCAGGAGCAGATCTAGCTCACAATGTGGTTTTTCCAGGAGCGTTTGAGAGTTGTCCCGGCAACATCTTGGTGACTGGCGAATCTGACAGTCTTCTTATTCATGGCTACTAGACGCAGATTGACCATCAGAAGCGCCAGTTACACCAGGCACCGCGGGTCAGGGACATCAGGAGTTGTTGGTGATGGGCGGTTGAGTCAGGAGCAGATCTAATTCACAATGTTGTTTTTTAGGAGCGTTTGACAGTTATGGCGGCAATATCATGATGACTGGCGAATTTGACAGCCGTCTTATTCATGGCTACCAGACGCAGTTTGGCCATCAGCTTCACTATTAACTGGTTGCGGTAACAGGAACCCTGCTAGCCGCCTCGCAGCGCCTGAGACACCAGGCACTGCAGGTCAGGGACATCAGGAGTTGTTGGTGATAGACGGTTGAATCAGAAGCAGATCATTAGATCTGCTCCTGAATTATCCTCTTCCTGCTTGTGAAGTATCACAATGATATTTTTTAGGAGCGTTTGACAGTTATGGCGGCAATATCATGATGACTGGCGAATTTGACAGTCATTTTATTCATGGCTACTAGAGGCAGATTGGCCATCAGGTTCAGAAACCCCGCGGGCGATGGGCGATGGGCGGTTTAGTCAATGTTGTTTTTAGGAGCGTTTGACAGTTATGGGGGCAATATCTTCTTATTCATGGCTACCAGACGCCGTTTGGCCATCAGCTTCACTATTAACTGGTTGCGGTAACAGGAACTCTGCTAGCCGCCTCGCAGCGCCTGAGACACCAGGCACTGCGGGTCAGGGACATCAGGAGTTGTTAGCGGCCGCGGTGGCGGCGGCTACGCTGGCGTTGGTGATGGGCGGCTGGGGCAGAAGCAGGTCGGCTAGGCGACCGGCTTCGCGAAGGCCGGAGAGGAATGCTCCGTGGACTGTGGCAGGATAGTTGCGCATTGTGTGCTCGCCTGGGTGATGAGATGAATTTAGTGTAGTTTTAGAATAACCCCTTGTTCACAAACGTCAACTTATCGATTTGCTAAGTTACGAACTTGTTGACTGGTTGCGGTAATAGAAACTCAGCAAGTCAATAAGTATTTTTGTCCCGTTCGGTCTTACCAGACCTATTAATAAGACCAAAGAGTCAAACAATCGGCTTGCTAACTCAGGAGCCGTTTATGAATAAAAGGGTAAAAATGTGAACAAATTAAAATTACAGCGTAAATAAACGGTAGGGTTCAGACAACCATGTTTCTAAAGATTAAGATTTCCTGTGACCAGCATAAGACACTCATTACTTCCTTACAATGTTGCAAAAATACATGAGAATTTAGCTACAGTAGAAACTCGAATATCTGATCTTATCGAGACCGAGGCTAGTTTGGATAGTCAATGGAATAATGGAAAGAATTTTACACGAGAATTACAAACAATAACAGTATTTTTTTAAATAAAATCTGTGTTCTTATTAAAATTTAATAATAATAATAAATAATAAATATGCTTTATTGTGCACTACAACGAAAACTTAAACAGAAACACAGATAAACAGTAGATGCAAGTAGGTGACAACAGGCGGACTTATCGCTGAATGTTTAATGTAGGTATGTTACATTAAAATAAAAACACTTGAAACATTCGTATGTTTATTATATTGCACTTTCATAACTATGACATTACTCGTATTTTGCGCAGTGTGCGCGTTCTAATAATTGAGGGTCCATAATCGAGTTTATACCGTATAATATTTAATTTATAAAAAACATACCAGCAAAGAAGAGCCTATTCTCCCCCGGAGACGCCCCAGGCACGGGAGCGGCCAGCAAATCATAGTCAGTACCCGACGATCCAACCGCCACAAAGCTGTACGAACCCCTCGCGTATGGATCCGCCCGCCATCTGAAACAAGCTAGCTTTGAACGCAATCAACCAAAACAAGCTTTTTAAGCTTAATTAACACCGGCTCAAACGAACTGCATCGACTGCAGAAGCCGCGCCATTGACGGCCTTGAATAATTGTCAAAGATAAGTGAACACGTTTTGTAAATGGATTGAAAAGGGAATACTAAAGGAAGGAAGGCTAAAAAGCGTCATTCAGTGTCTGTTAATAAAAGCATACCTAATTTTGTTTGGTATTATATGTATAATCATTAATCACTAATTAGATAATACCAACCGATACTAAGTATAAAAACAACATACTTATAATATTCCCTGTGGTATCAGTAGTACCTACTTCAATCTTTCCAAAAAAACACAAGCAACAAATGTCGTAGTACGGAAAAATGCGACATTTTATTCACATTTTATATCACGACAATTGCTAACATCCTCTTTTATTCTCAAGAGCAAAACAAGGCAAAGACTCTTATTAAGTACCAATTTCACATAGCAGCACGGGATTTGTATCTGCTCCTACAAATATAACAAAAAAATCAGTCCTATAAATTGTACACCAAGGGCCTGTTTCACCAACCGCGAATAAAACATATAGTCTCTCTTCCCGGTATCCCACATGGTGGTAGGATCAGTCTTACTAAACTTGCTACTCCACTTCGCCCTATCAAAGACGTCATCGTTTTCGTCACATTGCATTTTGCCATGTTTGCCAGCAAAATATTTGTCCAGGGAACCGAGAGGGGTTCCCCTATTAGGCAGTAATATACGACTCGTATAGCCTTGTCTCTTTCTCTCGACCTAAACTGAACCTTATTTTATATTCATGAGGAAAAGGATAGTGATAACGGTGACGGACATATTTGTCCGGGGATCCAGGGATTGTGAAATAGGTCGATAAAATATTCCATTATACCTGGTGACTACACACTCCTTAGGCTGCGGCACGGCCGCGTGGCCGAAGATGCTCTTCAGCACGGCAATGCAGCGGCCAACGATGACGTCATCGGTGACGTTCTCCATCACGGCAGCAGCCTCGCCAGCGACCAGCGCCAGAAGTACTGGAGCGCTGTACAAATTCCAGAAGAGGAACAGCTCGCCTGCAAATGTAGATCGGCTTAATTTTTATTGCGATGGCATCAAACCTAAGGCCCTAGTTACGCTTGAATCTGAGTGACAGGTATAGTTACATCGAATATTTCGTAAACTGGTTGACAATGACGATGGCGACGATTATGATGATGAATAATTCGATCTTCGATGTTTATGGTAGCGCCTCTGACATAACTTAAGGGATGTCACGTCATATATGCGAACATAGCAACATTTAGAAAACCATTTTTTTTAAACCATTTTGTTTCATCACTTCATCACAAAATGTTTGTCGCAGAGTACTCTAATTTATTTTACAAACATTCATCACAAAAATCACCATTTCATTACAAATCGAAATAGTGAAATATTCTCAGATAATGAAATATGAGCAGTGCCCGGCACCACCCATGCCACACTGTGATTCCTATTAGTAGCTTTAAAATAAACTTTATTTATTATGTCATATTTTTGTTTCAAAAAATATGTTCGAGTGTGTGTAATACAATAGTGTTAAATAAAAAAATAACAGTCATGTCCGTATTGTCCGTATATTTTTTTTATGGAATTACCGCCGCGTGTCTCGAGTGGTGCTGATCACTGAATATGAGTATGTATTTAGTTATTTTAATTTCAAAGAGCTAAGTAACTCGATTAGCATTTTTTAATTTTATTTAGATGCAAGCCTTATTATATTGTAATATAGTTCTTATTTAGAATAAGTATACATGAAGACGCCACGAGAACTAAAGTTTTACAGTGTTATATTATACTACTCCATTATTAATAAATATATATATATATATATATATATATATATATATTTAATAAATATATATATATATATATATATATATATATATTTAATAAATATATATATATATATATATATATATATTTATTTATTATATATATATATATACAGGGTGGTCCAAACCTTGACGTCAAAAAATTTTTTTTAGATTCCTCACGTCATGGGCTATCAGAATATACCCCATGTATGTTAGCCGATTTTTTGTAGTTTTCGAGTTATGAATTTTTGAAATTTTTATTCTTTGAGAAATTCTGGAGTGAAGAAATTTATTAACAAAAAAAAAACTGTTGGGTTTTTTTAATAGTTTTTTTTGTGAAAGTATTACTACAAAATAAAGCATTTACTGACAAAAAAATTAACGTCCTCACTTTGATACAAGTAGGATAAAAAAATACCAAATTCAAAATTTTACGTTAAAAACGCATCAAAATAGCATTAATGTGCGTAAATAAAAAAAATAAAACATATCCCAAGGATTTTTTGTATTCTAAAGCCTGCCCTAGACCTTAAGCCTTCGTAAAAGCAAAAAAAAAATGATACTTAATGATGAGGATTTTTCGGAGTAGTCGGTCAAATAAATTTAAACTCTACGCCGCCCTACGATCGATCAGTCGAAGTCCAGTTAACACAGCAAGATAATTAAAAAAATAAAAAGTAACGAGAACAGTAGCAACACTTTTTGCTTTTACGAAAGCTTGAAGTCTAGGTCAGGCTTAGGATACAAAAAATCCTTGGGATATGTTTTTTTTTTATTTACGTACATTAATGCTATTTTGATGCGTTTTTTAACGTAAAATTTTGAATTTGGTATTTTTTTATCCTACTTGTATCAAAGTGAGGACGTTATTTTTTTTGTCAGTAAATGCTTTATTTTGTAGTAATACTTTCACAAAAAAAACTATTAAAAAAACCCAATAGTTTTTTTTTATTAATAAATTTCTTCACTCCAGAATTTCTCAAAGAATAAAAATTTCAAAAATTCATAACTCGAAAACTACAAAAAATCGGCTAACATACATGGGGTATATTTTGATAGCCCATGACGTGAGGAATCTAAAAAAAATTTTTTGACGTCAAGGTTTGGACCACCCTGTATATATTTATTATATTCCTTTGAATACTAGGGATTCAGGACCGAGGAGTTCTTGAAGTTTTTTCCAGCTGAATAAATACATTATGGTTTCCAAGAACAAACACTTATTTAATATCGAAGAAGACACCGTAGCTAAGAATAAATTTGTAGCCCGATTCCGGGAAACGGATTTATAATCGATGCGAAAGGAGAGGAGGGTTATTTATTTTTAATAACCAACCGTGCCAATTAATGCTTCCGGTTTCCCTCTGCGTTCGCAATTTACGAGTACCTATCCATTTCATTATCAAATTGTAGCTAATAATTGTTGATTAAATAAGCCGATTATTATACAATCTAGGGTTCCGCAATGTATCCAACATAATACCTACAATGTCAAAAGACCTGGTTACAATTAGTGCAGTTGAATAGATTATTTTTTACTATTGTTTACAATTGTGCGATGATTTTAAATAATTTTGCTTGGGGACGTAATTGTCTAGAAGTTTAAAAAAAAAGTTCGTCGAGTTGTTGTAAATCTGTCGTCGCGATAGCGCATATCTCTTGTCGTTCAAATTAAATTTTTGTTTCGTGTTATATATAAATACATAACCCTTCGCTTTAAATTGTGCGTGAACATCGAGGAAGGCAGATCCGTTGGAGGAAATATGAGTTTTTGCATCTCGTTAGAACTGGTTGACGATAAACCTTTGCCGAAGGTAAGTTCAAACGAGCCAACGATGAGGAACCTACACCAGCCACTATAGCCGAGATCTGCGCTTCTTCTGCAAATCACAACGGTACAGCTGATAAGCCTTCAATTCAAGTTCCACATTTTATGTCGTCTCGTTAACATTAAACTAACATTATATAAAATACAGTCCATTACATCGATTGAACGAATAATCAGATAACTGTTAAGATAAAATATTCTTAACGAGTTACTGTGGGTACGAGTATAGGCGAGCAAGGTCAATTGGATAAAACAATTATGCAAAATAGTACAGTCGTACAATTGCGGCTGACGTTAAAAGGATCGCTGCAGACGCTATTTTCTCACATAACTCTAAAGACGACACGAGCGATAACAATTTATCAGATATCCAACCTCCTTAAACCAAGCCCGAAAATGTTAAATTGGCTACTATTTAAAAAAAGCCCGTTTACATTGTTCGGGCATTCCCAGCCGAGGCGTAGGGGGTTTAATGAAGTTAGCAGAGCACACAACAAAGACGGTAAGGAGGTGAACTAAAGCAGAACGTAAAAAAAGCTTGTCTTGACTCTTGTGGTGATTTATCGTCAGTCCCCTCCGGTTTCCCGCAGGTAGCGTTAATTATTCAGCTTTTAATTCTTTATCACGGTCTACTGTATCAAAGTAGTACACTATTTACACGGTGAAATGATTTACGAGGCAGAAGTGTACTAGGATGTAAGAAGGGTTAATTTGCGTAGATTCCGGAGGCGCTCCATTAATATTGATGAGTCGGTTGTTTGTCGCGAACATGCACTTCAGAGTGCTGCAGTTCGCAGGATCACGGTGAGTGGCGTTGAATAAATGCCGATGAATGTGCATCTAGTGTATCTGCTATAATAATCTCTAACATTATTTAAATCAATCTGATGTTTCGCTTATAATATTTTGCAATAAATATTATTTGTACACAGTAATTGCTCGTAAGGGTTCTAAGTATTCTACTGAATTTGACCATGCCAATGTAGTGAATTGACTGTCTCTTCTGATTTCAGTATAAATAAAATTAAGTATATTTATTTAAACTAAGTAAATTATATCCTATGCTTAACAGGTGTAATGGTTTATCGATAGCCATGACTTTTCTATACTACTTGTATGGAGAAGCATAAGGCGCGAATAACTTGGTTGACGTACCTCTGCTTGCAGTCGTAGTGCCAACATGTCCAAAGAGGTTGGCGCTGGGATCCCAAAATGTTCTCTCGAAGCATAGCACCACTTTGTTCAGATTTCCATAACCGAGACGCTTAATGGCAGCCACCTTAATAAAAAATATGTATGTAGATGAGATTTCATTTCAATCATTAACCAAACTAGGTACAAAGAAATACCAAACAGTAAGGAAATTGTTAAATATAATTTTAAATCAATAAATTAAGCATGTCGAATGAAAATAACTGTTATAACAGTGTCTTTTCATTTTCAACTTCAGTGGTCAACTTCGTAGTTTATTAAAAGGTCCACTCAAAGATCAGTTACGAGTACGAGAATGGAAGAATAATCCATAAAAATATGTTATTATGTTATAGCTACCATTTCACAAAATTGCAATTACCGATGTAGTGCTTAATAATCCTTTCCTTTCATATTGTTACGGTCATATTCCTTTCATAAAAGTTCGAAATCACATTGCTGTCACAATGTGCTTTAATATCCATTGCAGTTCAATTGAGAGAAATTCCAATTCGATTGAGAGAAAGGTAAATTTGGACGTTACCGTGATAAAATTCTAAGGGAAAAGATTTGATTATTAAAAACATAACATTTCCGAACTAACCTTCCAATCCGGTAATGGAGGATCAAAGTTAACGAAGTTCTGTTGGTTTTGCCCACTGTTCGCCACAGCCACTTTCAAGACTCCAAGAGGCAAAGTGCAAAGAACCACATCACCTGAAAAAAAGCAACAGTAAAAACTCTCTTTAGGGTTCCGTAGTAAACAAGGAACGGTCCGTCTGTCTGTCCGCGGCATAGCTCTGTGGCCGTTAGTACTAGGAATTTGCAATTTGGTACGGGTAAACATAATTATCACGTCAACGAAGTGGTAGAATAAAATTTTTTTTTTTACTCCCCTACACGCAATTAAAGAAGGGATATTTTTTTTATTTTCCTGTAATCCTTTCGTGTGAGGTATAGTTGAAGGTGAAATTTAAAAAGAATAAGGGTTCCAAAAGGTTTTTATTTGAAGTGTTTATTATCGGACCAGTATTAAAAAAAAATCGTTCCTCTAACGTTTGATGCGTAAGTCCAAAAAATATGCATAAAATGGCTTATAAAATAATTTTAAATAAAACTATTTCGCACATAATCGGCCGTTCTTTAATAACTACGGAACCCTACACTGAGTATGGCCCGCATTGCTCTTAGCCGGTTTTATTTAATATCGTTTTAAAGAACAAAAAAGCTGCTGTGTTGTAATGAGATTGAATACATTTATAGACAGTTATAACTGGGGCTATAATTATATTATTTCAGAAAACGTAAAATAGGTGCCTACATACGAAAAGCGTCTTTAATACTGTTGTTTAGATCAAAACAGTAGAGGCATATTATAGCCCACCTAACGAAGACCAAAAGTTGCCTATCGGGGGAAATAATTCGTGTATAAGCAAATTTTGGTATAGTTGTAGGGAATGGTGTTTTAAACCATGTACTAAAAGTACTGGTGGTTAGGGGTGGAGCTAACGGGGGGAGGGGGGTGTAAAGGTCCTTATTTTTGATTTTTCGTAAATAACTCGTAAACCGTGGCTTGTAGCAAAAAACGGTCTATTACATAAGTAATCTACATAAAATTCTCTACAAAAAAGATATACGCGTGTTTCCTCTAGGATCAATGTGTCATGAGATAAGAAAGCAAGACACTATAGAAATAAACACATTTGTTTAAGTAGGTATGGCACATACAGAATGCTCGCGAACATTCCAAAAGATTTTAGTGCTCAATTCCTGACCATATTTAGAGTCTTTCATGTTATGTAAAATTTCCAGGATTCGGCTTGGTTTCAGAGATAATCAACCTTTTTTTCGAAATAAGTTTTTCGACGTAACTCGTCATAAAACTTCTTTTTGATTACAATGCTACCACAACGTGTTTTAATATTACCACACCTTTTGCCTGGCAATAAAAAAATGGGAATAAACTTGACGAAAAATCTTGTCCCAAAAAAAATTTTTAAAACAGATAATTTTAACAAATTCTTGTTATGATAAAAAGTACTAGAAATATTAAAAAGTATGCAAAAAGTCTAAAAAAAAAGAAAAAAAAATTTTTTTTGGTGGTATTTGACATTAGGTCTCATAATAATTTTTGTTTGTTTGCATGTCTAGAATGCATAGTTAAAATCTTTTGACGATAAGATTATGAGAATATTTTAGGTTTAGAGGATAGTTAGGAATTTTATTTTTACAAATAAGCATACAGGGCGCGCCCGCGTGCGAGCATTTCAAAATATTTTAAGTATGCATTCTAGATATCAAAATAAACAAAAATGATTACGATACCTAATGTCAAATACAACCAAAAAAAAAATTTTTTTTTCTCTTTTATTTAAGACAATTTGAATACTTTTTGACATTTCCAGTCCTTTTTATCATAACAACAATTTGTAAAAATTATTTATTTTAATAATTTTTTTAGGGACTGGTTATTTTGTCAAGTTTATTCCCATTTTTTGATTGCCAGGCAAAAGGTGTGGTAATATTAAAACACATTGTGGTAGCATTGTAATCAAAAAGAAGTTTTATGACGAGTTACGTCGAAAAACTTCTTTCGAAAAAAAGGTTGATTATCTCTGAAACCAAGCCGAATCCAAGAAATTTTACATAACATTAAAGACTCTAAATATGGTCAGAAATTGAGCATTAAAATCTTTTGGAACGCTCGCGAGCGTTCTGTATGTGCTATACCTACTTGAACAAATGTGTTTATTTCTTTAGTGTCCATTTTCGTGCTTTCTTATCTCATGACACATTGATCCCAAAGGAAACATTCAAATATCTTTTTTGTAGAGAATTTTATGTAGATTACTTATGTACTAGAACGTTTTTTGCTATAAGCCACGGTTTACGAGTTATTTACGAAAAATTAAAAATAAGGACCTTCACACCCCTCTCCCCCCGTTAGCTCCACTCCTAACCACCAGTACTTTTAGTATGTGGTTTAAAACACCATTCCCTACAACTATGCCAAAATTCGCATATACACGAGTTTTTTCCTCTGAGTTTCCTTCGTTTGGTGTACTATTAAGTTATAGGTACTGTTTAGTTTTAAGTGTGGTTTTTGTTCTCAATTTCCAAACTATTTTGATAATAATGTGAAGAGGCATTTTGGTATTTGTTTTCATTTAGCAACCGATTATGAAGCACTCCCCTTCCTACAGGAGTAGATAACTGAATATACTTCTAAGAACATCCCTAACCTAAGGCTTCCGCAAACAAAGAGCACTTAATTTAGTATGTGGAGGGGATGTGTGCAGGTCAGAGGCTTTCACGCTGATTACTCTGCGGCCTGCACTTGTTCAGGACGCTGTGATTTTATTCTGTCAAAATGTATGATGGAGCGGTTTGTCAACATTAATATGTACCCTTGTGTTGAAAGGAATTTTGTCTTTACATAGACAAAGGGAATATTACTAGCTTGGGTGACGCACCTGTTATTTAAAAATAGTGGGTGGGTTGTTCTCAATAGGTTTTTCAGGATCTAGTAGTAAGTACCTGTTATTTATATTTTACTTCGCAGTATAGTGTTTCTTTTCATTTCACTCGCTACGATTGATGAATAAATAATCATTGGCATGGATCTCGAATTTAGCACGAGTTTAAAATGACATCTTTACCTTTTGTTAGATAAACACAAAGAAAATTACCACAAAACCCACTAGTGGTGGAAACACGAAAGTTACTTATAGTATTTTTAACGCCTTATATTTTGTGCGTGACATTCTCATGAAAGGAGTAAGTACTTCAGATAATTATAGATACTCGTAGTTTTGCAAATAAATTAACTAGCAAACGGGTACGTCAAGTATCGATTACGATAATAAACAAGTTTAAAGTAGCCGCTTTACAATGTATCGTACACAGCCTAAGGCGTAAATAAGTATGCATTTCTCCACTTTATGTCAATGTCGTAAGGTGAAAAAATCTATAGACGCTCGACTTTGCTCTATTAAGACAGCTCAAAGTAGTAATTACATATTGCAATTTTCCACATGTATAGATAATTTCCATAGTTTCCTTTGAACCGCATGAAATCGCCCACTTTAATTTTTGAACCACACGTGCTGGGTAAAAATGGCGCACCGCCTCCTAAACGTCTAACTGGCTTTCACAATAGACTCCGCCCGTATGCAAATGTGGTGGTCATGGAGTTACCTCGCATGGACTGCGCATCATGGAGAAAAACATATTGGTGATGTCGTTTGACGTTGATGTATACGAGGACACGAGTGAAACCACAGACTACTACTACCGCATTGCTTTATTTTAATACATAGGTTAAGGTGGGCGCTGTCACACACACGTATATAATAAACATCTCATTCCCATGTACAAATACTAATCAATTATTTGTAATTTCTGTTATGTTATAGGGATATTAGGGATCGTAGACAGAAATAGACACAATATTTTAATCAGTATTCCTCGCAATGCGCAATGTAAAAAATCCCCAATGTGCAAATGCACTCGACTACTACTAACGACGGCAACTTGATATTTTTTTTTATTTGTTATTGGCCACATATTTAGATGATGAACGTCGTCAACGTATCAGAAAGGAGCTCTAAGTAATGGTATACCATCGTCACTTTATCGACCAAAAATAGTCATACATATCCTTTTTCCTAGGTAAGTAGTCTATGGTAACAGAAGAGCCTCCGGCGAGGGAGTGGGGGTCGATCGGGCCCCGGGTCAACACAGGCCCGACCGTATTTTTGCGCGTCGTCAAAGTGAAATTAACGCGTTAGAATTGCAAATCATTCCGCGACAAAGAAATGACAAGAAGCCGACGGCGATGTGGATTTTTCTCATAACGCGCGTTATCGTGACAACGTGCTCTGGCTTTGTTTTTCTGTTCAATATTAAGAACGGCGGTGGAATTTGATTTTTCGCCCGCAAATGTAAACATAATAACACGGATAGCGCCTGAAGGGAAGTCTATATCAAGTTGCTTTTCATTAACTGTTTACTTCCGCCAATCTATTTTTGGATACTCAAATACATGATATACATCAACAGCGGCATCGCTATTGGGTTGAAAAACTGCCCTATACGAAAAAGTTGAATTCAATTACCTACGTATTTTAACTTTTAAGCTTGTCTGGGCTTCATTAAAATGGATGTTCATATAAGCAGATTTATTAACGGCTGAGCTTAGTCTCTCCGATAAATCAGACAGTGATTGGATTGTATTTGACCACAGAAAGTTTGTAACGAGTTTTGCGACTAGCTTTATATTTTACTCTTGCGGTTTTCTCTGGTTGTAAGAGTTGACCGTTTTGACAGTGACCTTTTGAACTAGTCTTACACTGCATTAAAATTTTAACATGCAATTAGCTGCGATTACAAGGGACGCTTCACCGATTCACCTTAGTATACATCTTTTCACTAGAAGATTTGCTGCTAACTCTGGACAGGATGGTGTAAAATTTTGAATACGTAAGGTCTAATCTAAGGTTAAAGACGAGCTCTCCTAAAACTTTAGTTATGACGGTTTCTCGATTTGCAGGGACTGTTATAACTACTAGCCTTAGCCTTAAACATGTTATTTTTGCAAATACCAACTTTGGGCTTTGTTATTATTTTTACACTCGTCGTAAAAGATCTGGTTGTAAAAGTTGACCACTTTGACGGCTGCTTTATCTTTACCCAAGAATACTACCCACTATGCAACTATCATTACCCTTGAATAGATGTTGTTCGCTCTAGTTGTGAGGTGTTCGTTTCGACGGCAACTTTGGCGATCTTAGTACTTACCTTTTCCCTAGAACACTTGATATCAGAGCTTTAGTTATGACGGTTTCCCACCTGACGGTAATCTTTGTAACTATTTTTACCTTTGAACACTTGTGGTTGACTCTGGTTGCGTGGGTTGACCGCCTTGACGACGACCCCAGGCCCGCCGTATTGGATGTCGGTGACTGCGGTCCCCAACCTGATGTCGAGGCCCTCAGAGAGAGCTACTGGAACGCAGGAGTAGCCGTTGCGTACTGAAACAAATGAAATCAAGACGTGAATATTCTGACTTTTCATCTTGAATTACGTACTAGTAAAATCGTGACAGTAGTATGGCAATAATATGTAATAATTACGTTTGGCGAATAAACATAACTCTAAAATTTGGCATGGTAGTTAAAGATTTACGGGTTTTATCTTTTGGACGCCACTGATGGATATATAAGCATTCAGCACCGTAGGTTCAACGCCAAAGGCTGAAGTCACGGTCCACAGAGCAATGTAGACCTAGACGCGCGTTTGTAGAGTCTAAATTCAGGTTTGAGACTTCGGTGTCGTGGCGTGGCGTCAGAGTGACAGCTTTTGTATTAAAAGTTAATGTTAAATACATAGTACGAACTCTTATTTTTATAGTGCCTACCAGCATTACTCGTCTAGGTGCACTTAGTAAGCAGGCATTGTAGCCAATATGCGGCTTTAAAGATCAAACTTTAGAAGTTTAATTAAACTCGTAATTTACGCCTTATATTCTCAGAAGCAACAAAAGCAGTAAGTGTAGTTATTATTATCCTGTAAGTAGGTGTAAGATAAATAAAATGCAGGTAACAATAAACAGGGTTAAAGTTTTAACGAGGTATATTCCAACTTTTATTCCCTAGACGACCTAAATGGTCTAGGTAAAGTAATTGATAAAAGTGCATACAGCGACCACAACGCTTTCAATTAGGTTGATGGCGGCGACGTGCTTCTATTGTGCTTTAATAACTTTAAGTGGATTTCTTACTCCAATTAAGTTGGTGCGGACCAAGATGAAAGAAATGTAATATTATTTTGGGAGCATTTCACAAATCAAAAGCTTTCAAGTTATGACATTTATTGATAGACATTTAGATACATTTATTTTGTAATAAATGGGATTTCTGTTTGCATTCAATTGAGCTAAAAAATGGTAAATTCGTACACTAGATTGATTTTATGACGGATTATACCGAATCCATTTAAGAATTACTTATTAAACGACTTTTACTAGTCAGAAATCCTTGTTGAATACTAGTATTTAACAAGGATTCTATTGCATATGTATACAGGGTGTAAGTCTAATACGGGCGAAGCTCTTAACGGGTGTTTGTGAGGTCATAATTAAGAATAACTTTTAAAAAAACTTGTAATCCATGATTACACTAATGAATCCCATGCCTGGTTTAATTGATCGCCCGTATTAGACTTGCACACTGTATTGTAGACATATGCGTTCATATCTGAACTGAATATTGGGTGGATCAATTAACGACAACAGGATATACCTTCTAATTATAAGCTTTATTATACTTCTCCTTTTTAGCTTTACTAACTAATAACTAACAACACAGAGAAAGGCCCTCGAAAAATTTGTCCTTCTAACACTAGGAACACAGGGTCAGCTGTTTGTATTAATGAACCCAAAGAAGACACAAAGCTACAAACGAACCAAATCCTCAGACGTCTAAAGCATCCTCAATTAGGATATGTCGTCTAAATCTCAAGCCGAGTCGCCCATTCGGCCAGGTTACGAGTACTACATTACGTGACGTAACAAAGTAACGCTGAAATGTTACGTTACTGTCGCAGCCGTAACGAAGTCGGACCCTCTTAATTTAACTATATCTAGAGCTAATCCCGTTATATTGTTACAATAGGTTGCTTAGTTAGTCTCCGAGCACAATATAAATAAAACAAGACACAGATGCTTCGTATCAATATGGCAGGCAGTATTTAATTATACATAATTATCGATATAATTATAAACTACCACGTTATACTAATGCTGTCAATGATAATGTAACGGCATTTTCAATGTTTAAATAAAAATATGTCTAAATTATCAATGTATATCAACTTAAATAAATACATAGCGTAACAAGAATAACATTTCTACTCGGATTAGTAGTGTAAGGTTAAAACCGGATGTACCTTTTACTAAAATAATTACATTTATAAGTGGAATGTAACGTGAGTAAATGCAATAAACATGATTTTTATTTAGATATTTTATATCAACTTCAGTGGCTTTAAGCACAATAGCGACACGACCGTATTTCGCAGGCGAGATTGACTACCCATAGCCGTTGGTGCAATTTCTTTTTATTTTGTTCATTTTCATAATTTCGAATTATGTAATTATAAATTAAAAATTATAAAACAGGACAAAATCAAAAGAAATACTCGTTTAACCCTCTGCTACTGACGTTAAGTCTATCGCACGCCTGTACATTGCAAAATCGCCATTACTACGTTGATAACAAGATTGAACAATCTTTCAACCACGTCAGTGGCAGAGAGTTACACAGTACACTGTCTAACTACCTGACAGTGCTAGACGTCAGGTAATCTTTTACACAAATTTTCTTCGTATGCAGGTATTGCAGGTGATTTTGAAAATCAGTAGAGAACTACCGTGACCTTCGAAAATCGTAAATATCGAACATTGTAAGTTTTGCGGTAGTCCCACACTTGCAAAATCAGTATAAAAAAAGGCAAGTGAATTATGTACTAGAGCGACTTCTGGGATACAAGTAATATCCGTCCGTTCAATATATAATCCTCTGTATTGAAATGGATATGCATAAATTCAACCAAAAAGTCATCATCACACGTCCACCTTTTGTCTGTATAATTGGGTACACGCATAAAGCTACCTACTGACACAGAACATAATAATAAGACCATAGAACTATGTTCTGTGAATAATTCCTCATTACTCTGTAAAGTCAAGATACTGCAGCCGATTAGTACTGCGCCCCTGGGCTGTATACGGGTGTTTTATCGTGGCTGAGTTTCGGGCTGTTTGCGCTTGCAGCCAGTTGCGGCGACAAGTCGCCGTCGTTAAATGGTACATTGTCGGGGGGCGTCCATTGGGGACAGACAATAGGAATGTGCTCAGGAGTTTTGTGTGCAACATTAGCTACATTTTGTATAGGTAATTTCATCCGAGTTGAAGTGAATGATTATATACACACTCATTCTACAAAAAGTAATAAGTGCAAGTGAATTAATAAATAACACATTGTGACTTATGTAATTCGATAAAAGAGCGCAGCGCAAAGAGCGTAGCCGTGTTTGCATAGAGAATAGGCCCTTGCATCAAAATCTTACCGTATTTTTTTTGAAATGGCTCTTATGACAATTATTATTTACTGTAAATTTAAGCTTTCTATTTTTGTTATTTTCTGAGGTATATTTTCTGCAAACACGGCTACGCTCTCTCAATATAACTATACAAGACCAGGCTTCTTAACGAAGCAAGATACAACAAGACGAAGCTATGTAAAATTGTAGAAGTTGCTAGGAGGCCGCAAACGGAAACTGAAATAAAGAGGAGCGGCCTAAGCATTATTTATTTTTATTCCATTAGCACACTGATGCTTCACTCTTTTTATTCGCCTAGATAATGCAATGAGGGACCACAGCCTTTACTACGAGTTTGAGGCAACAGTGTACTTACCAAGAGTCAGCGGTGTGAGCTAACTGCAATGACTGATTAGTTTAATTTCTATCCCTTTCGCGATTATGAGTGGGATGGATTTAACTATAAAAACACAACCAGCCAGTGGTAAAGTAATGACACAAATCAATAACGATTTAATTGGTGCATTGCACGAGAATGTCGGGTACATGACGCCGTTCTTCGCGTACATCTAAAGGTGCGTTCAAACTAAAAGAGCATTCGCTGTTCTAGCCTCCCCCACTCTACGAAATTCGATCGGTACACAAAACGTGATTAGTTCATTTCGTAGAACGGGCGCTAGAACAGCGAATGCTCTTTTGGTTTAAACGCACCTAATGAAAGTTACGAATACAATTTTTGGAGTATCTTCATTTCATAACTGGGTGTTTGTATTTTTAGAAAATTCTCGCACTTTCCATACATTTCTAAGGTAGCTGTCGTAGCCGGCACGTACCCGACAAATTGTATTTTTCGTGGAATGCACCAATGAACCAAATTGCAGTGACCTAACTGACTACTTTGAAAATACCTTTAAAACTTTTTTTACACTTAGCAATATTGAAACCCTCAATGGTGCAATGCACACAACACACAGTTAGTACGATCAGTTGCAGAGATAAGGTAAATACATGCAGAGAAATGCAGAGAAGACCCAGTGCAACGAAAGAATTAGTAGCTTTGAGTGCCATGTCACCACGCTTCTTCACAGTCAATTTGGACATATTTATGCAAAAAGGAATTGTGGAAAGTGGGTTGGCCCACATGAATTTGTAATTTCAAATATTGACCTGTTTATTTTGATATGGTGTTAATTAGAATGAAAAATTCTTATGGGTTGGTTCCCTTTTGCATAAATACGTCCATGTTTCATTGCATTTGACAACCTATTCCCAATTTATAGTAACAAGATACGAGTTTTTTTCAATGTAGCGACGATATATTACAGCAAGAGAAAAGCACTAAGACTGTTCGTGTGGTAAGGCTGCAGTGTTCTGTCCAATTAGACGGCATGAGCTAAGCTCTTTAATGGTCGTTTCATTGAACATTGCGAAAATTCGATCCGATCCGTTTGGCTAATGACGGCATATACTCCCGTCTGCTGTGATTAGAGCGACTACTCAACTTGATTCCACCATTTGTACAAATTGTGGACCTAATGAAGGCATTATCTAGGCAACTTGAGAGCTGAACATAAACACCTAGTAAAAAAACATCATTGTGTTAAACAGTACTAGAAAGTGAGTTATTTGCATGACCTAAACGGTTTTTACACGTATTTAACATTATGAACCGTAAACGCATTACAAATCGATACTTAAAGTCAGTACTGACCAAAATGACTGTTGTTAAAGCTTTAAGCAGATGAAAAAGTTCATAAATTGAAAGAATGCTTCAAAAAGTAATAAAAGACAATTACCTTGATCAGCTTCTTTAATTGATTTTATATGTTACTCCAGGATGTAATTACATATAATTATTATTTTATAATCACCTCCATATACTCCTTATAATAAGAGCGCAAATAACAAAGGTAAATAAAAACATATGTCCCTAATAATACGTTCGCATTGTTTGTGGTTGATGGACAAAACTCTGAATGTATTTTAAGTACCTTGCCAATTTAAAACGTTAATTTAATTCGCGTTTTTATCATCTTACCACTAACAATCCAGAAACTATAAACTTGTGCATAAACTTGATCATTAAAACGATATAACTTCCCGAGCCCCACTCAGTGAAAGACTAAATAACTGCTATTACCACGCAGGCATTCTTCCTGATTACCAGAAACGGGCGAATACTGGGAGAAAAAGCTCTTGAGTTACGTCATTGTATCGTCGAGTCAGGGAAGTGCACCAGAATTTGAGAACAAGGGTTCCATTACAACGGCTTGCCAAGCACTAGCCACTCACATGCTTTAATTTTTGCGATAGACTCTATATCTATGTAAATAAGAGTGATGACATGTAGCAAAAGCTACATAAAGCATGTCAGTGGCTAGTGAATAGAGTACTCATTTAATATTCGTATATGTTTCAATTCGTTCGTTGTTTTCTACATTCTAGGTTATTGAAACGGGTAAATTATTTTATTTTGTTTTCACCATATTTTTTTAGGGTTCCGTAGCCTAAATGGAATGGGTAAAAACAGATCCCTTAAACTAGATTTGTCATGTCCGTTTGTCAACTTACAAATAGCAACGCTCGAAAGCTGCAAGCAGTGAGTATCGTCGCCTAGTGATGGGGCGTTTCCGGTAGTCTCCCAATGTTACTATAGGGAAAGTTTCTATTTAGGAATATTCACCATATTGTGTTGGGTAAGTTACCGGGAACGACCCATCGCTAGACTAACGACGGACATTGGATCACTCACTCATAGATTCAGCTCGAACTCATTGGATTTCACGGAGTTTGTTTGATACGCATAATAGATACATAGTTTTTCTTGATCTGTATTTTACTCCATTATCTGGCTGAATTATGTATCCCGACTTCATCATTTGTTTCAGATCCCAAGTTGTGCTCGAGTAATCCGTTGACCAGTGTTCGTGCGAGCGACGAGAACCCGGCCAGGCCAATCGACATACAAGTCGCATTAACAAGACGTCTGGTTCACCGAAAGACCTGCCAATTTGCCGTCCACCTGCGCGGTGCCGTAACGTAAAGTAACAATGTACCGTTTAGAATCGCCGCAAATGTTAGGCTTCCAAGTCAATCTGGCAACTTCAAGTAGTGAAAGTTAAAAATACTGTTTTTAGCGGCATATAATAATAATTCATAAGTAATTTCTCAAAACTAGATTTATAGATATTGATAAAATGTATAATATAAAGTCGCTGTCAATTAAATACTTCTATTGCGAACAATGTAAACATAGTGTTTGTGTTTAATTTCCAATCTACGTCATAGAAAACCATAAAAAATGTGTTTGAAATGTGTTTGTCAATCAGCTCTTACCATTACATTATTACACAAAGTCTATTGTCCTTACGACGTTCGACAAAATCTCAAAAATGGTATACAGGAAAAAAATACTCCGTGTGAATCTAGCCTAAGGGATTGAATTGTCACTACTATTCGTTGACAAAAATTGATGATGGGCAGCAGCTGAGGACACACTACTGCGATCGCCATCCCACTTGCCAAGAGTAGCGAATATGAGCATTTACGTCCGAATGTATCCATACGCATAGTTAATAGGGGAAGCCTACGTCCAGCAGTGGACTGAGATAGTCTGATGATGTGTATGTGTGATCTTATGATCTATATTAAATGGAAAATACATATCTTATCTTATCTTATACTTAAGCTACTTTATTGAATAAAATCCATATCCTACAGGATAAAAAAAGGATATAAAATGGCTATCGTCGATTGTGCCTAAAATTACGTTACTAAGTATCATCACAGGCCTTTGCGTCTATTGCAGACGGTTTACACATTGCTGTTTCGACAACGGGTTTGGTGACTGTGGAGGCCAATTCGCGAACGGCACGACCTGCCACATTTTTGGCAGAGAAAACTCATACCACCTGAGGTTACAGTCTCTGTTTGCTTTCTGCGATACCTCTTGCTCTCTAACAGATTAAACCAGGCTTCGTCGCATAGCCTTCTCCCCTCCACAACACGCTTTCGCCATTGACCACAGTCTTCGGCTAGGGTTTCCCAGGCCTGATG
>JALPQI010017981.1:0-25884 GCA_025490895.1 Thaumatotibia leucotreta
TTGACGTTGACATTTTCTGCGTTTTGTGATTGCATCTAGTCATCTTATCATCATTCACTAAAACAATTGTTACTTATGTAATTATAGGATTTATATGTTAAAATCATCATATTATATAAAGGTTTGTATTTTACACTAAATTCTCAAACAAATTATGAAATTATCATTAATATGGTACGATTTCCATGAGCATTTTACGTTTTGTTATTCCAAAACCAAGTTCATTACTTTGCCACACAAGTGAATAATATGCGTTTTTACACGTTCGTATTAAAGGATAAACGAGCACTTTACGAGCTAGTGAGGGGAAAAAATATGTCCAGTGCTTAAAAAAATTAGAGAAAATTCACACCTTATTCTCTTAAAAGTAAGGTGGTTTTTCCTTCTGTAATTTGAATTGACTAGACATATTCTTTCCGTGGACCCTTCATATTATAAAACTAGAGATACACAGTCATACTCACTAGGACCTGGAAGCACGTTAAGCCACAAACAAGGTGAGATGGCCGTAGAATGGTATTAACCCTTTACCTATAGGGCCAACATTATTAAAGGATTTGAAAAGCAAAATTGTCACCTGTGTTATGGGACAAAATAGTGTTGATCGAAAAATTCATTGGCCCACTAACTTATCAGTGGTGGCAACTTAACACCCATATGTAAAGGATTAAAGTGCCAATCAAGTTTCAGATAACCACTATTCTGTCCAGTAACAGCTACGCTACAGACAATTTTATCAAACTAAGACAAAATATTTTTAAAATGTACATGCATTAATGATGGAATTATGATTCTTCAATAGCTGCATTAGGCTATTGAAGATTGATGATATCTGAGACCATTGTCTGTGACACCTCAATCCAGTCACACTCACCTCAGTCCACTCTTACGACACCCAAATGAATTGTTGTTGTGGTGACAAATCTATTTTTAGTTTTAGCATTAATTAACATAGATTCCTAAGTTCACCAAAAGAACTGCAGGAGACAGAAAAAAGTTTGTGCAAAAGTTAATTAGCCTATTCAAATATTTTTGGGAAAAACTCAAATTATTTAAGATGTATTTTTTAAAATAGTAACACTATTTACATTGATGCCATATACCAAAGAAAATATACTGAAGTTTTCCAACACCGGAGGTGGGATTTGAATTTTGAACCCATGTGCTCAGCTTTCACTGCTGATGCTAGGCATCAGCTTCAAAAGTTAAATGTTTAGCCTAAGTATTCAATATAATTGAGCAGGCAAATTCACACTGGACCTTGGTGCTGGTGAGGCCACTATCCAAATCCAGCTGAGCCCTGTATGCTAAGCACTTGATTGGCGCGACAGTATGTCGCCGCGGGATAGACTATCCGTCCCTCTTTTGTTAATATAGCTAGTAAAGGACGGGAGATCTATCTCGCGGCGACATACTGTCGCACCAATCATGTGCTCAGACTACTGGTGAACATAACATTTTAAGATGTATATTTAAAGAGTTTCAACCACTTCAACATTTATGAGGAATTTTGACACACACACACAGACTGGGTTTTCAATTTAGACAAACATTTACATTCCCTAATAGAAACAATGGGTATCAAACTTATAATAATAAAGATAAAATAAATATTGTACTTATACGAACCTGATAGGATAATCACAGGTTTAAATCTTAGAAAATCTGTTATAAGGAATACCACTACAAGTAGAGCCATATAAGAATAAGTTTGCACGGGATAGACATCGCGAAATAATTGTTCGGCGGTTACGTTTCTCCAATCACCGCTTAAATATTCAGTAACGAAGGGTTCAGATGGCCTTATCTCACGTAATGTCCCATAAGCGCAAAGTATAAGAGTTATTTTAATCCATTCCTTCATTTTTAATGCTTCAAAAGTTGATTCACTGAACAGTAGAAGAATATCAAGCTGGCAAACAACACCGAGTGGGAGCCACTCATACAGTAAATTCTAAAGTTATTTCTTTTACTTTATATTTGATTTGATTCGCGCTAAATGTATACCGCATTGACTTAACTTCAATAACTTCACTGACACTGACACTACTGACAGTACTGACACCCTATGAATGACACTTTACTAGTGACATGACAGCACAGCAGCTGTGCTACCAGATACTGAAGTGTAAAAAGCGGAAGCCACGCTTCAAAAAAACTCTACAATATAAAAATAAATACGAAATTTTAGAAAGAAAAGCAGAGCTTAGTGCTAATAATATTACATATTTATAACTAACGGAGAGTCTAACAAACTTTTTAAGTCTTCCTCGTCGTCTTGTTCTCATTTCACTTTCATTAGAAACCGATAAATATTTTATCAAATACTTTCTCATTGAGCCACTACCGTTCAAATTATACTCATAATTATGTATACTCAATAACAAAATCGCATAATTATTAAAATGCGAATCCACATTAACATAAATGTTATGAAAATGCGGAATGCGGAGCATCTGGCAACATTGCACAGCAATGCCATATTTTTTTTTATTTGTCAGAGCACTCAGAGCTTCGGCTGCAACGGCCAATCTTTGGAATAAAGCGCTGTGCATAAGGCTTCCGTCATAAAATTAGATGAAAAAAAAAACATTTCAATTACAATTTTATTCTAATAATTTATTTCCCTTTCGGTATATCTTTTTTTAAGGTGGCGTAGAACTTCCCCCGCACTAGAGTCTCTTGAGTAGTTGTTAACTTGGCAGTTCCAAGCAGCATGATCTTCTCGAAAGGCCAGACGTAGGGGAAGTTGACCATTGCTATAGTCAGATTATAGAATCTGTATGTACCCTGTCAACAATACAAATACATATCATATTAAGGGCTGATTTTTCAATCGCCAGATAAACTTATTCGTTAGTTAAAAGTATAACCTATCCTTTTCTAAAGTCATCAGTCAAAACAGGATAGAGCTAGCGTTTATCTGACAGATACTGTTAACTGGCAATTGAAAAATCAGTCCTTATTTTAGCGAAACAAATTACTCGCGTAAATTCAATAGACGTCACTTTCCGAACAGAGTGCCTACTGCGAACATTCGAACATCTGTCTCCGTCATTCTGATGGAGCCTTCATTAGAGAGACAGGGACAGATGCTCGAAAATCGCAATTTCCAAACTTCACGGAAACTATATCCAAATTTGATTGAACAATTATAATAATTGGTCTTCGCACAATATTAAGTTAAAACAACTTAACAGCGACTTGACAATGCCAAATATTTAAATTGATGCCCTCTATACATATTCTAGGTTTAATTAAAAAAAAAGAAGTACTGTACGACGAATGGTCTACGCGTCGTACACTAAAGGTCAGCCTCGACACGTTCGTCACACATTGACCACACGTTGTCCACGCGGCGACTATGCGTTTTCGACTGAACTAACTTGTATCGAGCAACTATTTGCATTGTCCAGTAGGTGGATCAACCAGTTGACTACTCATCAAAAGTGTGAATACCTAGAGTTGCTGTCGCATTGGCGTGGAGTTGTTCACATGTGCGAAGACCTCTATTCACGCTTACTATCACCCACGCTGTTAGCTGCCCATCGGTAGACCTTACGCCTTTTGAAATAAGGTCCACCAACGTATTGTAATTAAGAGTGTTTCTGTTTGTAACACTTGAGTGTCCGGTGGCTTATGATTGTTACCCGTCACCCTCGCACTTGCATACTTGTCAAAACGTGATAAACGATTAACGCGGAACCATTTTATCCTTTTACAAAGCAGAGATCTACCTACCGGAGGTGCAGGACATATGAACCCTCGTTCCATCAGCCCCGCCCCGAGGAGGGTGTACCACGGTTCCTTGTGCGTTAAATCGCAAAGGTTTAAGTCGATCTCGACGAAGCTTCGCTTGTACTCGTTGTGAAGAAACTCGTAGAACACGGCATGTAGCTGAAGAATAATTTATTTTAGAATCTGTTCAGAAAGTAATGCGTTTGGCAGCAAGGCATGCTCATAAATCTCACATGCCTTTAGTTTCCGAGCATCGTTCAAGGGTGTAAAGTTGTTTCATTCCTTGTACTTACTGATATTGAGCGCCTAAGTATTAGGGAGAGTCAAGAGCATAGCAAGCGTTGTGTTCTCAACTCAAGAGTAAAAGCGGTGATCAAACTTTGTTTCCAAGTGAAACAAAACTTGAACAACTTTCTTTACCTACTATCGTAGAAGGTTAGAACGTTGCCCGCTTTTGGGGATCTTTTGGGTAGTTCTATGCGATTATTCAGTCGCAACAATCAAGTCATTACCATTCCCAAATTATTGACGAACTGCGTATAAATAGTGGAGTCAGTTTCGATTATCTTGTAGCAGACGCATGTTTGTCTGCTACTCTGGCATAATAGTCTCGTTTGCTTTTATAAAACGGTAAATAAAATGGTGATGGTAATGAACAAAAAAAAACGCGTAACAAAATCGCATAGAAACACAGTTTTCCATTTTTTTTTAAGTTCATCATCAGCCTATGATAGTTCACTGCTGGACGTGGGCCTCTCCTATTAACTATGCATATAGACGCATTAGGAGGTAAATGCCCATAATCGCCACGCTGGGCAAGCGGATTGGCGATCGCAGTAATGTGTCCACTATGATGACGCTGCTGCCCATCATCAATCTTTATCAAATAATGATCAGTGACACTTCAACTTCACTTTTTTTTTTTAAGTTTACTGTTCCATATTACATAACTTATCTGTGGCACTAACACTGTCTTTATCTCACCGTAACGTTGTCCCCAACCCACTTTCGGGTCGTTCCCTCCACGTAAATGTAGTAGGGACTGTTCCTGCCAGTCCGCCGAATGAGAACAGAAGCATTGCTTAAGTAGTTTTTATTAAAATACTCGATACTTGCTCGCTCTAGTATCACCTCAGTGTTCTGAAAATTATTAACTTGTCTTACAATATTACTCCTTTATTCATAAATGGCTTTGCACTAATGAGATGGACCGACCAGATCACAGCCAGTAGGTATGTCGGCCACAATAAATGAGTGTTCACGAAGAACCGCCTTACGAGAGGATTTTTTTTTGGAATGGCGACGTATCATTAAACAAGTCACTCAAAAAACTGGGTTCCCTCTATCTGGCATATTTTTTTTTGTCCGAAACGCTTAGACATAACAGACTTGACATTAATCTATTTTGGCATAATCTTAATGATGCAGAAACCTAGAAAGTACTCAGCTCAGTATCACAGTGACATAACAGAATATTACTACTAGGTACCTCGATTATATTGAGAGGTTGTAATTATTCCTTCTCTGTTATGCTAACACATTCTATGCCGATACTTTTTATCCACATCCAGATTATGCCTCATCATAAATAGGAGCATCGATATTATGCTCGAATAAGTTTTTATATCTTATGATTTATGAAGGTACCTGTATGTGTTAATTATGTAGTGATATGATTATGTAATAAGGGAGGGTGAGTAGGGATTGCGATGGCAGTTGGCTTATAGTCAATGCGCTTTCCTCCCATCTCTTCTCCCTCTTTTTCTTTTTTTTGTGGACATGAGCTTGAAGAGCGGTCTTGTTTCGTGCTATTTGATTAAATATCAATAAAAACACAAAAAATCAAACACAAAAAGACAAATCGTCTGATCTATGTCCACAAAAGAGACCTAAATCTTACAATGCCAATGACTTGACTCGTGTTTAGCCGGAAGTCTATCAATAAAATTATCTGGGTTAATTTAGTGCTTTTTATTGATTTCAGACTAATGTAAATACTTATCTGGTTATTACGAATGAGTGACTTTATATAAAATTACGTGGTTTTCATTAATAATAATTCTTTATTTGCAAAAAATACGGTACAATGAGGTGTTTTGGTACATGTTTCCGGTACGATAACATATTTTGCTGATTAAGCATGCAAATGTTAACTTACAACTAAGCTTACAACTAAACATTTTGATTTAAAATAGTTCCTCTAGAGTATAAAACACTTGATCATTGAGCCATAGACGAAGCTGTGTTTTGAAAGGATTAAGAGGAAGATGCTTCATGCTTTCCGGAAGGGAATTAAATATTTTCTTGCACATATTATAACTACTTTTATTAAAAAGAGAACTATTTGGAATGAAGTCTAAAACCAGTTTGTTGGGATATTTCGTATTTCTGTGGTAGACATCTGATGCTTTTTTAAATAATTCAGGGTATTTTTTTACACTAACTGCTGCCTCTAAAATATACATGCATGGCAATGTCAGCATATCGTATTTTTTGAATAGCGGCTTACATGATTCCCTGGAAGATATCCCACACATTGCTCTTACACATTTCTTTTGTGCTATAAATGCTCTGTCCATTTCACTGGAATTACCCCAAACGAGGAGGCCATATTTTAAGTTCGATGCAACATATCCGTGATACGCTATCATGACGGTGTTCCAATCTGAGATGTTGCGAAGTCGTCTCAAAACGTATGCAAACTTCAAGAGTTTATCACACACAGTATCTACTTGAATTTTCCAATTGCAGTTCTTATCTAGGGTGATTCCTAATTTATTCAATCAATGTACTTACCAAAACAAAATTCAAGCACAATAACGAAAGAATAAAGCCATCTCGTACAAATACACCTAGCATTATTAAAGATATTTTGAAAACTAGATAGGGAAGCGTTTCTAAAATTACACATAGTTCGCATAATCATTACTAAGCCTCGATCAAATGGTTGTTTGTCCGTAAATGTCTACTAAATTAGCTTTAATATCACTATGATTATCCGTTTTCAAAATAAATAAGCTAGTTATTATTTGGACACGTACCTATTCCAGTTAAAAAAATCAATCAACAAACTAGTTTCAGTGTCTCATTTTGTAATTTTTTCATCCCTTATAAATTTTCACACTTTTAATTTGATTATCTGTGAATAAGTATGCACATCACAACTAGTGGAGTTAATTTTGACTTAATTTGGATTGGTGGTTTACTAAAACTAACACTCTTAAGATGGACTTATTAATAACTTTTTAAAATAGGTTTACTGTTACTCAAGTGACGACAGTAATGAATGCCGAGAAAATTTTACAGTCCATTTTCTCTGTTATTTACACAGGGTGGAATAGAACTACGTTCCTTCCCGCTACCGACCTAGTCTACCAACCATTACGATGAACTTTCAGTATGGGACCAACATAGAAATATCTTTAAAAAAAAATAACCCGTCATACAAAGTGAGTGATTAGTTATGTAGAGTTCAAAAGTATGGAAAAGTCAATTTTACATGTAAGCTTTCGATGTTGGTCCCTTAATGAAAGTTTATCATAATGGTTGGTAGACTCGGTCGGTAGCGGGAAGGAACGTCGTTCTCTTCCACCCTGTATACCTACATATTCACATAATTACCATAACTAAATGCCAGTGCATCAAGAACAAAACCAGGACATTCTGCACAGTAAACAACACTCCCGACATTTTGGAATCAATTCTGATTACTAAAATGCACGGTTGCATGTAGTTTTTTTTGTTGTATGATCATTGATCAAATTAAAATTGATCAAACAAAGCCGTGCCGGATCGAGTTTACTGTCATTACGTTAAATAGCATTGTGTGGTAAATTAGGCTTTCAGAATTGTAATAAAAATAAAACGGAGTATTTGAATTTAAACGGTTATAAAAATACCTACCTAATAAATGGGAAGCGATCGAGCGGTGAAAAGAGCATTTGAGGGAAAACCGACTGCAAGCCGGTCGGAAGGCCGAGATACCTATAGATGGGAGAATGTGAATGCTGATCTGCGGGAGCTCCAGGATGAAGACTGGCCGAGGATCGGAGTCAGTGGCGAACTGTCGAGTTGGAGGCCAAAACTCACTTTGGGTCGTTGCGACAGAGGAGTAATCCGCCATAGACGACAACGGAAACTCGTGACTACGACTTGACGCCAATGACGGCAATCAATGGCCGACAGCTACGTCAATGTAGTAGGAACTTACGCGGAACGCAGAAAAGTTCAATTTCGCTTAAATAATCGTGAATGTGTGGCGTCTGGAGCTCGGCTTTTTCCTTCGCCGTCTGGCGGTCAAAAGGTTAAGGAATAACGCTTGAATTATTTTATAAAAATATGCTGTTAAACTTTAGGGTTTCTGTCCGGGTTTCCCCGAAAATTTCCGCAAAGAGGGCGTCCTGGGGGTATCTGGGCAGTATGCTTAAAGACATTAGACAAGTTGCCAATCGCTAACGCTTAATCGTCAATTGTAAACGATAGGCAGCTAACTGTCTTTGTCGCACTAATATCAAAGAGTGACTGAGGAGGAAAACTACGATACGCTACTAAGCGTTAGCGATTGGCAACTTGGCTAAGCATCCAGTAGGCTTAGCACAGGATTAGTGCGACAATATGTCGCCGCGAGATAGACTATCTATCCCTCTTTTATTCATATAGTTAGTAAAAGATGGAAAATCTATCTCGCGGCGACATATTGTCATACCAATGATGTGCTAAGCATACATACAGGTCTTCATTTGTAGTCCGGGCTTAAAAATATAGTCTTGAACCGTCCGCTACATACCTACACCTACACACTGCGCACGCGATAAACCGACGATATCCGGGTTTTTAAAGTGCACTTCGCTGACGAGCTCACAGACTTTTGAATACGACGTCTTATTAGAGTATACTCGTAAATCTACTGTTTTGGTATAAGTTGTTATTAAATCAATAAAAAAAATACTTCTTTGTGGATCCATTTATTTGTGAACCATTTGTAAACTATTTCCCTTTAGGAACATCACGCTTGAAGGTGATGTAGAAACGAGATCGTATCAGTATCTCCTCAGTGGGTACCATCTTGGCGTAGGCCTCCAACATAACCTTCTCAAATGGCCACACGTATGGGAAATTCGTCATTGATATCTCTATGTTGTTGAACACATAACTGCCCTGAAATGAAATGGGTATTATTAGGTGTGCAATTCTCAAAAAAAAATAGATGTCATCGATATTGATAGAAATTTGTAGACTGGTAGTGGTAGGAGTTAATGATGCTGTTATTATTTGTATGAGACGTACCTTGTTAGTTACCAAATTTCTATACATTATTGGTAATAAAAAAGGAAAACATATTGGGACATTTTTGGGAAATGTAGTGGATCATGTTCAGCGTCTAGCTCCTGCTTGCCCAAATCATCAGAGGGGTACCATTGCGTAGTTAAGTGTTCAGTGTTTAGGTCGAGTTCAGTGTTTAGGTCGCCGTTCAGTGTTTAGGTCGAGAGAAAGGGACAAGACTATACGAGTCGTATATCACTGTCCCTTTCCCTGAACCTAAACTGAATCGCATTTGTACCTACATCATGGTAACCCCCCAGGTAATCACTTCATCTTGCCGAGGGACGATATCGACCCAACACCCAACGGCCATCGGTTGTTAGACTAGTCTTAATTTATTTCAGATGAAATGACTGAAAAAAGTGAAGTACCTAACAATAATGTTATGTTTTTTAGGTATTAATTAGGCCGTGGGTTTTCTGGCCGGCGGCCGGCGACCGACGCGTGTCCGCCGCCGGCCACATTCGAATGTTTTGTTCGCGAATGTTTGAGGGTGCATGGTTTCTCTGAAACGTCGCCGGCAGCGGTTAACCAACGACGTGTCAGAGAAACCACCCTCAAATATTCGCGTCGGTCGCCGGTCGCCGGCCAGAAAACCCATGGCCTTAAGGATACCTACTGGTGGTGTGGGGCAGACGAAGCCCTGCTTGACCATAGAAGCTCCTAGAAGGGTGCGCCAGGGTTCCTTGTTCATCACGTCGCAGTAATTTATGTGGATCTCTACGAAGCTGCGTTTATACTCATTGTGAAGAAACTCGTAGAACACGCCATGCATCTGAAAATTGTGTGCGTTTTTTTAAAACATCGGGATGTAATTAATATTCGCGGTATATTCTGTGGGATATCTGACGTGTGGTAACGGCGGTAAGAATACATTTGTCACCACCCACTCTTCCCGTGTGTGTCTTAAAAGCCGACTAAGGAATTTAACTGTCACTGATCATTTTTGATAAAAGATTGATGATGGGCAGCAGAGTCCATCATAACTAATGGACACATTACTGCGATCACCAAACCGCTTGCCCGGCGTGGTGATTTACATTTACCTCCCAATGCGTCTATACTATACGCATAGTTATTAGGAGAGGCCTACGTCCAGCAGTGGACTGAGATAGGCTGATGACGATATATTCTGTTTTTCTGTTCCTTTTAGACTTACCGTTACGTTATCTCCCATCCCCACTAGAGACGTCCCCTGCACGTTGAGGTAGTAGGGACTCTTCCTACTAGTCCGCCGCACGAAAGCCGATGCATTGCCTATGTACTTCTCATTGATGTAGTACACTTCGGCTCGCTCTGGTATCACTTCCGTGCTCTATAAGTCATAATAATTTATTCGAGAAATGAAGGGATATGAGATATGGACAGGCGTGCTACCATAAGCCTCCACTTTAAATAAAAAATAAAAATAAATAAATATCTTGGGACATCTTACACAAATCGACCTAGTCCCACGGAAAGCTCAATTAAGGCTTGTGATGTGGGTACCAGGCGACGATATATATAATAGATAGATACATATAGATACTTAAATACATAGACAGCCATGACCAAGGAACAAACATTTGTGATAAATAAATACACAAAGAATGCCCTCGCCGGGATTCGAACCCGGAACCTCCAGCTTCGTAGGCAGGGTCACTACCAACTAGGCTACGGAGGCTGACAATAAATACACAAAGAATGCTCAAAACAAAATCTACATGGCAGTTCTAGAGAGATCAATTCTTAAATGCGCCAGATCGTAGCTGTTCGTGTACCCTAAGTTTTTTTTTTACTTTAATTGTTATGTATATGAAATAAAACTATGAAAATGGATAAACTCGCGTATATTATTAACTCTAACTTCATTCCGACATTTCGAACACTTTACAGGGTTCGTGGTCTGCGAGCGACCGGGCATGGTCCGTTTTCATAGTTTAATTTCATGAGTAATCCTCGCGGAAATCGAAGAAAGTGTTATGTAGGTAATTAACTGCCCGTACTTTATTTCTTGAATAACTAATAAAATACTTACCATAATTGATTCTAAATATATTACAAACAAAATAAGGCCAGCCGCTACTCGCGACATTTTGATGTTTTCCAATAGTGAAAAATAATTTGTTTTCTAAAAATGTGAGTTCATTTTAAGCAATCAAATTGAATACATCACGTGCGTATCGAATGCGTATTCATTATTTTGTAATCATTATTTTCTCTACAATTATATTCATATCAAAACGAAGTACTCTATTTACATCTGGCGTCGTATACAATGCAAAATATTTAACTATTATATTGGGGTGAGTCGAGATTGTGAGAAGGGAAAGACTACCGCAAACTCTGTCACAAGCTCACAAGTCACAGCAAAGGAGCAGAGGCCCGTTTCTCAAAAGCTTGTAACTTGTAATACAAGTGGAAGTCTCTTTTTGACACTATTCATTAGATAAGGACTTCCGCTTTTATTACAAGTTACAAGCTTTCGAGAAATAGGCCCCAGTTGACAGCTGGACCCTGTCAGACTTACGTAGGTACCAATTCATAAGTGTACTTGTCTTGTAACCGTTACTTGCTAACTAATGGTACGGCTACTGTATCATTACTATTTAGTGGATTTGTAACCGTACCATTAATTTGCAAGTATCGGTAACGTTCGGTTTTACGCGATACGTAAAGCAGGCCATCGCGCTCGCTCCAATATGGGCAATTATGTTAGTGCGAGGGCGACAGAATGCATTACGTATCGAGAAAAACCTAACGTATCCTTTACTTTCAAACTCGTGGTACGGCTACTGACAGCAAATGTTAACGTTTGCTGTCATAATTTACCAACTTTTCATTACACTTGCATTCGACATACTTAAGTCATTGCTCGCGTGTTTCGTCGAATTTAAGTATTATTAGAAAGGTGAAATTCCCTTGAGGGTTAGGAGGGGACTTTTAGTTTAGGTACGTTTCAGTTTCATATTGTCATAAAACTACATTTTTTGCTGACAAGTGTAATCGAAAAATTGTATATCACCATAATAGGATCACATGCAAAGTTGCAAACTCGAGTCATCAAAAGCTCTCCGCCTGCAGCGTTGGACTTCTGACACTATCATTAGTGCATAGAAATGACGGGGTGAACAGGAATGGCGGAGTAAATAGGCCCCTATTAAAATGTCACTGTTTTTGACGTCACAAGCCTCCGTAGGCTACGGCTACCGCTTACTATCGGAGTGCCCTTTTTGCTGAAAAAATAAGTTAAGTACTAGTGGTAATTCTACATTCACAGAATTTCTCAAAATGAATTACATACATCGTCTGGGAATCGAACCAACTCAAATTTGAAAAAATAAACACCTTCTGTTTTATGGAGCCTTGGAAATAAATCTTCTTAAGTACCTAACAGCAAAAGAAAGGAAAAGAAGTAGGGTAAGATTACTACATTTTTATTGAATTTGCAAAAAAAATGCTGTTCATACATCTAAAATAGTGCTAGTGTAGTGCCACTGACGCGGAAAGGAGCGGAGATGAGCAACATTGACCAATTACATTGTTAAAAATTTAAAATTCGAAACACTGTGATGCGGTCTCATTGGCCGAGCTCCCACAGCTCCGCTCCGCTCCGCGTCAGTGGAGCCGCACCCTTAGGCTTTATTTTAATACTGCTCAGTATCACTCGCTATACTTTGTACCAAAGTACAAAGAGACTAAATCTTATTTTTAAGATAAAATCCCTATGTACCAAAATAGGCTCTCAACCATTTTAAAGTTCTTTCCCTTCATATCCCGTAGTCTCGGGACACCCGGCCTGCTACCGCGAACATCGAAGTTCGCAAATTGCGGGGATTTGTCTCTTTCACTCGAACGAAGGCGTCATTAGAGTGACATAGAAAAATCCCCGAAATTTGCGAACTTCGATGTTCGCGGTACCAGGCCTGGTATATAGACATCGTAATCGATGCAGGCTGACTATTTCTTACTCTTCCTTAAAATACCTTCTTAGCCGCTGCAACTATCATCTTCAGTAAAGATACTGTGGCTATTGACGGTACAGGGTGCTTAGACAAGTTGACAATCGCTAACGCTTATGCACGGCCACGACATTGGTCTAAGGCGACTGGCTTAGCGGAAAACGTGCGAGAGTACCATATCGGCATCCCGCTCCAACTCGTGGATTCGCTCGCCGCTGGTCGCCTTAAGGTGCATGCAGACCAAAAGAGCATTCGCTGTTCTAACCCCCTACTCTACGAAATTCGATCGTTACACGAAACGTGATTCGTTGATTTCATAGAGTGGGGGATAGAACAGCGAATGCTCTTTTGGTCTGCATGCTCCTTTAGAGCACTGTCGTGGCCGGGCCTTTAAGCGTCAATCGCAAACGAAAAGCAGCTGAGTGTCTTTGTCGCACTAATATGAAATAGTGACAGAGAGGCAAAACTACGATACGCTATGAAGTGTTAGCGATTAGCAACTTGGCTAAGCATCCATAATTTTGAATCATTAGTATTTTTCAGGGCTGGAACATTCGTAGCTAAATAAAATACTAACAAAATGTAACTAGTTTTGTATTGTAGACACATTTTATCGACATCGATGATTGCTTAGAAGCTTCAATCATTTTTCTTTGACGAAAAACAAAATAGAAACGGATGCAATGACATCATTGGAGGGAATCTGCCGTAAAGTACCTTCCACTTTGCCCCTTTCAAATGATAGTACTTTAGGCATGGAAGGCAGCGTTATGTTGTTAAGATTGTATTTGCCCTGAAAATGAAACAGAACAATTATCGATTAATTAATGATTATAGCTTCGTTTCGTTTAACACTGTTACCTACTTCACTATAAACTAGATAAAAAAAATGTTTTTATATAAGCTTGTATCGCTTATAGTACTTTATTTAGTAATTTCATCTAGTATTAATTCAAAAAAGTCTAATATCCCAAACTTGATAGGGTTACGCCGTTTCGTTCCCAAGTTAACGTGGCCATATAATTATAAGAGAAATGAATTAATTTATTTATTTACAACGTCGTATGCAGTTTAGAATAGGTATATAAAGTAGAATAAAAACTAAGTATCCACAAAAAAACAAAAAAAAATTAAAAGGAAACTACAATAAAAAAAAATCTCCCAAATTGCTGCTAATAGGCAGTATGCCCAGAAGGCTGGCCGCATTCCACGTTACATGGTAATGCTTATTCGCTGGGCGAAATATTGACCAGCCTTCTGATCACTAGTGGTATCTTTTTTTATGTGACGAAGGTAGACACTAGACAACTGTGCTCTCAGCCCACCTGATATTCATAATCATTTATTCATAAAATTAAAAAAATTACTCAAATATAATAAAATAAAATTAGGATGTCAATTAAATAAATTACAGTTTACATTAAAAGAATCAATTCAACATATTATTAAACATTAAAAAAAGAAAAGAAAATATAAATTAAAATATAATTATCATATTTGTAATAAAATTTTGTAATATTAAAAGTAAAAAAAAAGGTAAACAATCATGGATTATCATATTCATGCATGATAATATATAAAATGCTTCATCTGCTGTAAGCCCCACACTGGCGAAAAACCCCGATTTCCTGGCATAAATTAAATATTAGTTATAATTAGATTTTTAGATTGGTACTTCACTAAAGACTTTCCGTTGTGTTTTTAAACATACCTTTTTCACTGTTTAAGTAATAATACGAATTATAAATCAAATAAAAAATTTAAAAAAATAATTTATCGCGTTTCTCCACTTAAGAGATCAAATTTTATTTTAGTCATGGCATTCGACGATTTTTTGGGGACTAACGACCTTAAAAGAGACATAAAAGACTTTTAAAATATCAAAATAAAAAGAAAAAAAATAATTTTACCATTATTTACTTTCTTCATGAGATCGAAAACTTTGTTCAAATGTATAGAAAGGTATAGACAAAATACATTATAGGTATATTGCTGCTTTGATAAACAAGGATATAAACTAATCCGGTTTCAAGACAGGAATGCACGGGAAAGTGAACTTTTAGTCCAAGACAATAATTTTTTGTTCTCTTATTTTTGTTACAAAGTTAAATAGCGCATTCATCAAATGGAATGACAACTTTATGTAATATCTTATTAAATACGTAGTCCTTACCTTCAACAATACAATACATAATCGTTAGGGTACTTTATTTTAAAGAATAACAACAATAATCAACATTGAAAATGTACAAAAAATTGATTGCGAATTGCACCGTATAACAAGTCAAACTTTGACTGATCGTTTCATGCATATATGCACGCTGATTGGTCGAGTTATGTCTCGAATAGATACTCGAATAGGTACGGCCAAATTTTTGAGGGTTAATTCTGAGGTCATATTGATAAACTTTTATTATGTGACCGATATCCGATTCGAGGAAAATTATCTCAGGGTTTATAAGGAACATCAAATTTTCCCAAATCGGATCTCGTAATCGGTATTATTCATCATCATCATCATCATCAGCCTATGATAGTCCACTGCTGGACGTAGGCCTCTCCTATTATCTATGCGTATAGACGCATTAGGAGGTAAATGCCCATAATCGCCACGCTGGGCAAGCGGATTGGCGATCGCAGTAATGTATCCACTATGATGACGCTGCTGCCCGTCATCAATCTTTAATCAAATATGGTCAGTGACACTTCAATCCCTTAGTCGACTCTTACGACACCCGCAGGAGGAGTTGGGGTGGTGACAAATGTATTCTTTCTGCCGTCACCACACGGCCAATCGGTATTATTAAAAGATGAAAATTCTTACCGGTGCCACAGGGCAGGAGATTCCACGTTTGGATAGAATGATATTAAATATTTTTCCTACGTAGGGATCCCGTTCAAGCATGTCACACAGCTTCAGGTGAATTTCAAAGAAATTGCGCTTGTATTGGTTAAGTTGGCTTTCAAAAAACACCAGGTGGAGCTGTTAAAATAACAAAAAGTATGAAATAAAACTATGAAAACGGATATACTCGCGTAGGTATATTAACTAATTTTAACTTCATTCCGACGTTTCGAACACTTTACAGGGTTCGTGGTCTGCGGATGACTGACAATGGAGGAAATTTGATAATAACCTACGCCGGTTCTATCCCTACGCCACTGCCTGAGAAGTATTTCCTTCCTTTGTATGATTGTATTGTTAGGAGAAGGTATCCCAAAATTGGGACCGGCAAGAAACTCAGCGGGACAACTCTTTCCAAAAAAAAAGTTTAAAAAATAAATAAGAAGTTAAAAAAGTTTGAAAAATATTAAAAAAAACGTATTCTTAATACTGGCAGTAGGAAGGAGACGTGTAAGTTGTGAACATTTTCCTAGTCTACAAACTCTTTACAGGGCCTCAGCTAGCTGACGCGGATTAGGCGGACCGGACACTCGTCTAATAAGAAATTGTATTTACGGCGCTAACTGGTGCGGGCGCGTGCGACGCATGACCGCGCCATCTAGCTTAGGCCCTTATAATTTTTATTCAAAACATGCAGCAATAACATAAATAAAAACAAAAATTAATGCCTTCAATGAAAACAAAACTTAACGTCATAATTTTTGTGTTACGTTGTTACATTTTGTGTAACAACTTTTGGCACTGAAAAAGGGCGACAAATTTAAATTTTCTATGAGCGATCAACAATAAAAACCTATATCTTTTAAATTTGCCTCCTTTTACTAGTGCCGAGGGTCATTGAACAGAGTATACCACATATAGTTCGTATGACGTTTTGATTTAACTATCAATGTAGGTGTTTTTATTTTGCAATCGACCCTAAAGTCAGCGTAAGATTGTCCTATGACACGATAATCAATTTTTTTTATCTCTTTATTACCGTGATATTATTTCCCCATGTATGATAGATTCCTGTTCCAAGGCTTAAGAAGTATGAGCTCTTCCTCCCATATCGCGATACGACTGCAGTTGTGTTGTACACATATTTCTCATTGGCGTACGTCACATCGCTCCTCTCCGTGATGTAGTAGACACCCTTATTACAAAAAAAAAGCGTTAATATAAATCAAACATCGTTCTTTAGCGGCGAGACTGCCCGTTGCTTACCTTTACTTTTAATCTTGTCCTATAATTTATCGATATAAATTATGGATGTCTATAGTCGATAAATGAGAAGTCCCTATGACAGCTCAAAAGTTCCACCAGAATTCCGACCACTGGTAATTTTCGTAGTTATTGTTGTAATTATCTCTGAATATTTGTTACACCAAATATGTAGATAGGTATGACTCGTAACTGGATTCTCGAAACAAATATTTTGAGATAATTATTTACAATTATAGTATAGTTCGGGAAATATTATTTGACAGACTCTTATCTTACTTACGACCTTTTGTTTTGCGTCATTGACAATAGAAAAGTGCTCGACTGCTGATTGTCTAGTAAGCGTTAACGCAAAACAAAAGGTCATAAGTGAGATAACAGTCGGTCAAATATAATATTTCCCGAACTATAATATTAACTTATGACAGTTACCTACAGATTAAACCTTATTAATATGAGGGTAAGGCTAACCCTTTTTTCCGATAGTCTTAACGTCATATATATACGTATAAGGCTCATTTCGAAAGTGTCAAAAGTTAATTCTTAGAAATTTCCTACTAAAGTTAGGTATACAGGGTGGAAAGGGGCGACGTTCCTTGCCGCTACCGACCGAGTCTACCAACCATTGCGATGAACTTTCAGTTTAGGAACAACATAGGAATATTAAAAAACAATTAACCCCTCAAAGTATTACAAAGTGAGTGATTATTTAGAGTTCAATGGTATGGAAAAGTCAATTTTCCATGTACGCTTTCGATGTTGGTCCCATACTGAAAGTTCATCGTAATGGTTGGTAGAATGAGTCGGTAGCGGGAAGGAACGTCGTCCCTTTTCACCCTGTATAATATATGTGACATATACCAAGGATATGCTTATATTAAGTAGGTATATATATTATTTGTGACAAACAAATTAAATACTAGTTATTATATTAACCCACTGTCACTGTCGATCACATGAAATGTATTTTATTATCATTATATTGTTGAAAATGGGTCTGAGGGATTTCACCTCTATGGGAGAGTGTTAAATGAATTCTTACCAGAGTCAAACCCGAAATATAAACTAAAAAAATAAATAAGAATCCGATTCTAAACAACATTCTGTCACAACAAATAGAGGAATACTGAAAATATTATAATTTTATCAACAACATCGTTGTCAACATTGTCAATATTTTAATGTTTATTTAATGATTTAAATTAGGTACTCAAATAAATCTAGAAATATTATCCCTGCTATAGACTAATTTGTATTTAATGTATAGGTTGCATCACTTATTGCAACTATTTCAAATCATGTTACCTACTATTTTTTGCGTTATATAATATATGAACTTGCATATATGTAATATATAGGTACAGTCGAGTGCATTAATATATAGACACATTTGTAAGGGATCAGTATGGAGAAGTGTATATTATATTAATGCCCTTGACTGAACTTAAATTGAAGTCTGTCTGTATTATCAAAACTGTACTTTTTATATAGGTAGATATGTATACCTACATACATTAAATCTAACTAAGGACTGATTTTTCAATCCCCAGTTAACAGTACTTGTCAAATAAATGTTAGCCCTGTCCTTTTTTGACAGATGATTTTAGAACAGGATGGTGATAATTTTAACTAATGGATAGGTTTATTTGGCGATTGAAAAATCAGCCCTAAGATTAATACCTTCTTACTCGCTGCTTTGATGATAAATGATAATATATAGGTAATTTTAATCTTCAGTATTTTTCAGAGCCGGGAATATTAGTGTCAAAATAAAAGACTATAAAATATAACTAGTGTCATATGGTAAAACTATTTTGACGACTTAAATAATTATACAATTTAAATATTTGTTTTTTTGGCGACATTTTTGACAAAAGCTCTATACTTGACACAGCTGGAAACGCTTTTTGCAAGGCTTCATATTAAATTAAATAGACTGCCAAGGTCGTCCATTTAAACATAATATTTATCCTGTGAAAGGTCTTGTCCAAGGTCAGTAATGTACTATTATCGACATGGATAGATTACACCTTCAATCATTTTTCTTTCACGACAAATAAAACTGAGGTGGTCGCGATGACATCAGTGGAGGGTATCTGTCGTACCGTAGCTTCTACTTTGCCCCTTTGGAATGACAGAACTTTGGGCATGGAAGGCAGCGTTATGTTTTTAATATTGTACATGCCCTGGAAAGGAAAATTAAAGTAAGAAAAGAATTGTCGATTAAATTGGTTTATATCGAGGTTTTTGTAGTGTTATAGATACTTAATAATGTATTAAGATCATAGTTTCAGTGTGGTATTATATGTATACATAAATAGATACTTAATATATTAAGATCATAGTTTCAGTGTGGTATATGTATACATAACGTTCTATGACATCAGTAGGTATTAATATGCCTTCATCATATACATCAATAGGCTTTCGAGTGTAAATGTAAATGTGAATAATATTATTTAAACAAACAATAACTTATAACGCCAGCACTGAATGGTGATGTCAAACTGATTTAGGTAATGAGGGTTTTTGATATTTTTTCTGCCGCTATGGGGAGGTGAGATGGCAGCACTGAGCCGACCGTTTAACGAACTGTCAAAATAAATACGCGCATTTAATTTTCAACATATTTATAGGTTTATTTATTCTGAAAACCATTACTTTAGGCATATTGTTACCTAAAATAAATAAATAAAATAGTTCCAAGTCAATTCTCATGAAATTAACAAAGTTAAATTAATTATTTTTAATACCAGTGACTTTGCGCGCCTGTTTTATAGCTCCGTCTTCAGTTCGATGACCGTGTAATAGTCGTAATCCATTACAAAATCAATTCTCTTCCAAATAAAATAGAATTTCAATATTTTAGGCCCAGGTGCCTATGAATAGTATGAATCTGACAGTTGTCGAGACCAGGTGCGTACGAAGCGCCGCCTGGTGGCAGAAAAATTATCGAAAACCCTCATTGTACAGCCATCTTGGCAGATGCATGCGATAAAAACAATATGGCGGAAAGCCGCGAGTAGCTGGCTGATTAAAAAAATACGAATGTTAGAGATTTTCTTTTGTTTTTTGGATAAAACAAGGATAAAGACGATTTCACATAAAATTAATGTTTTAAAATTGAAATAATAGAGTTATGTTAATAATATTGTACTAAATCATTTATCATTTATCATTTATTTATTAAATTGCACTCATGAACAACATATGTAACATGAACCCTGATGGGCGTAGCAAATACATTTACACAAATTATTTTTATTGTTATCACTACTTACTATCTAGTATCTACATAACAGGGTCGCGTTTTATAAAGTTACAATTTGCAATTTCGCTGTTTGCCTCTCTAACGCACGCACATATTGGCTAGAAAGAGAGGCAAACAGCGAAATTGTAAATTGTAACTTTATAAAACGCGACCCAGGTGTTAAATACCTACTACTTTGGTACTTGTTGACAAAACTTTAATTATTATTACTATGGCAAGAAACATTATTGCCAACTTATAATTAATGCTAAGCTAATGCTCATTAATTTTTATACATCTACGAGTATTCATTATATGTAAGAATCACGATGCATAAATATAAAATACTTAGATCTAGGACTTATGGTATGAATATTATAAACTTGGTGTAGATAAGGTAGAATGGCGCTATTGTTATTTATCTTCTAAAAATTCGTCTACAGAATAGTACGCTTTATGAACCAGCAGTTGTTTCAGTTTATTTACGAATTTGTTATATGTTTCTGCAGATCGGATGACACTGGGTAGGTTATTGTAAATAGTAATGGATCTGTAGTATGGGCCTTTTTTATACATTTCTATTTTTAGTTCGGGTAGAGCTAAATATTGGTTTCGGCGGGAATTTTTATAAAACTCAAACAGATGGATGTGCTTGTGTACAAATTTTGCTGTTTCTAATATGTAAATTGAGGGGAATGTTAAAACTTGGAGTCGGATGAAATGTGGTTTACAGCTGGTGGTTTTCCGGATATTTGTGATGATACGTATACATTTTTTCTGCATAACGAATGCGTCATGTGCATCTACACTGTCTCCCCAAAGTAGGACGCCATAACTTAGTAGGGAGTGAGCGTATCCATAATATGCTGAGAGAGCACAAGGTTCATTAGTATTCATTTTCAAGATTCTAAGTGCAAAAATGAGGGATGATAGTTTGTTTTTTATTCGAGACACATGTTGTTTCCAGTCTAAGTGGGTGTCTATTGTGAAACCTAGTAGTGTTGAATCCGGTACTTCGTCTATATTTAGTAATGTAGTTATTTTGCCCGGTACTTCGTCTATATTTAGTAATGTAGTTATTTTGCCCAATATTTCAGAGAATAAATGTAAGTATTGTATGAATTATACGAGTTTCAATGGGAAGAACGACCACAGTAGGTATTAGGAAGACTTTGACACAAGCATACGCCACATTCTTTTATTTTTTTTATTTGTCTGCCTTATCAGCAATTAGATCACGCTGCCTCCGAATCGATTGAACTTTTTTTAAAGGGGGTATCAAACAGTATTTTTTTTTTGTTCATTTTCATCTTTCATGCGCTAAGTATCTTTCTTGAATCTTGAATCGATCTAACAATGTTGGATCGATTCATTTGGCATCATTCACTTTCACTCCGAATAAACGAAAAATGAACAGAACAACACAGAAAGAACGTTCACTCGGATTCGGCCAAATTAAACTTATCCTATGTGACACGACTTCATTCGACGCCATATAAACAGAAAGTGGTGAACATTAGTGTCTATGTAATTTTAAGAAAAAAGAAGCAATCACTCTAGTAAATATTCATTCGAGTCAACCGTCTGATATCACCTGAACGCACGTCTTTTCATACAATATCCAGGACCAACGCACACATTCTGATTTCAGATTATAAATACATAGACAAAACGATGTCTAATTGTCTATGCTTAGGTTGTCAATGTCATGTCACGTATTTGTCTTTAGACATTTTCGCAAGACAACCGTCAAGTGTCAATCTGAAATCTGAATATTAATTTATTTAATTATGAATTCTTACTCTAATTCCGGATGTGTGGCAAGAGAACGGAATAAGATTATGAATACTTACTCTGATTCCGGATGTATAAAGCCGGCCTTAAACAAATTGAGATTTTCTTGTTACACTTAGTTTTACAACGTTGTATAACAAAAATGACATCCAGCGGATCCAGCGTGGGATCACCGTAATTAAGCCTTACTTCCACAGTCGGATTAGTCCGCTAACACGAGGTTATGTATGCTTATTCCTATATGTTATTATTAAAATATAAATATTCATACCGGTACAACAGGGCAGGAGATACCACGTTTAGATAGAATGACGTTTAATACTTTTCCAACGTAGGGATCCCGTTCAAGCATGTCACATAGCTTCAGGTGAATTTCGAAGAAATTGCGCTTGTATTGGTTAAGCTGGCTTTCGAAAAACTCCAAGTGGATCTGTTAAAATAAATAATTTAGTATTTTTATAAGTCGCAGTAGTAGTGTTGTGATTTAGGTACAGTCAAATAAAAAATAAATATCAAAAGAATCCTCCTATAAATATGTTACGACGTTCTTACTATCTGAGAATTAAAGTGCATTGGAACTAGTGATGTGCCGTTACCGTAATTTACGAGAATTTAGAGAATCTTGTGGTAACTTTCTCGGTAAGATTACCAATATCGGTAATGAGAAAGTTGTCTAAATACACACATTTTCATTATTATTTTTCCAGGATAGTATTTAGTTGACTAGCCATGACTTATGTAGAAATTTTCAAAAACATCCGTGGGCGGGAACTAGTTTATTACCAAAATTACGGTAAATTACGGGCGTAAATTACCGAAAATTCTCTCCGTGAAAGTTCTCAGGTAAAATTTCCTATAGAAAACTTAAATGTTTTCAATTACATTTTTAATTTTTTATCATCATCATCATCATCATATCAGCCGAAAGACGTCCACTGCTGAACATAGGCCTCCCCCAAAGATTGCCACAATGACCGGTCCTGCGCCACCCGCATCCAGCGGACTCCTGCGACCTTCACCAGGTCATCGGTCCACCTTGTGGGGGGCCTACCCACGCCTTCCGGTACGTGGCCGCCACTCAAGAACCTTCCCGCCCCAACGGCCATCGGTTCTAAGCGCAATGTGCCCCGCCCACTGCCACTTCAGTTTAGCGATTCGGAGAGCTATTTCGGCTACTTTAGTTCTGCTGCGGATGGTCTCATTTTTAATCCGATCACGCAGAGAGACTCCTAGCATAGCCCTCTCCATAGCCCTTTGGGTGACTTTGAGCCTTCTTATGAGGCCCATTGTAAGCGGCCACGTTTCAGTACCGTATGTCATCACTGGCAACACACACTGATTAAAGACTTTCGTCTTCAAACACTGCGGAATATTGGACGAAAATATGTGTCGTAGCTTCCCGAACGCTACCCAACCGAGTCGTATTCGACGATTGACCTATTTTTCGAAGTTGGACCTACCTAACTGAATAGTTTGCCCTAGGTATATATATTCGTCTACAACTTCGACTGTAAATTCTCCGATTATTACGGGAGTTGGTGCTACATTCGTAGCTACGTTGGTGCTACGTTGGAATTCGACATGATTTTCGTCTTATCCATGTTCATCCTAAGACCAACTCGCTCGGAGGCTTTACTGAGGTCAACGAGCATAGTACTTAAGTCCTCCAAGGTCTCAGCCAAGACTACTATATCGTCAGCGAATCGAAGGTGAGTGAGGTACTCGCCGTTTATGTTGATACCCAGCCTTCTCCAGTCCAGAGTCTTAAAGACATCCTCCAGTGCAGCGGTAAACAGCTTAGGGGAGATGACATCTCCTTGCCTAACTCCCCGCTGCAGCAGAATAGGCTTCGAGCTCTGGTCTTGGAGTCGGACTGACATTGTGGCGCTCTCGTATAAACACTTCAACACCTCGATATAGCGGTAGTCAACTTGGCACCGTTGGAGAGACTGTAGTACTGCCCAGGTTTCGATCGAATCGAAGGCTTTCTCGTAGTCCACAAACGCTAAACAGAGGGGCAGGTTATATTCTTCGGTCTTCTGTATAACCTGGCGAAGCGTATGGATGTGGTCTACGGTACTAAAGCCTCTTCGGAAACCGGCTTGTTCGGGAGGCTGGAAGTCATCAAGCCTGCGTGCAAGACGATTCGTAATGACTCTTGAAAACAGCTTATAGACATGGCTCAGAAGCGAGATGGGTCGGTAGTTCTTCAATAAACCGTTGTCACCTTTTTTGAAGAACAGTACCACCACACCTTTGTTCCATGCCTTTGGCGTTCTCCCTTCCAGTAAGACGGAATTGAACAACTTCTAAAGGGCCGTAAGGATCGGTTTACCACCCGCCTTCAGAAGCTCAGCTGTAATTCCGTCCTCCCCAGGCGCCTTGTTATTTTTGAGCTGTTCAAGAGCCATTCTAATCTCGCACAGGCTGATGTCCGGGATGTCTTCTGTACAGTGTCGGGTCAGTCTAGCTCTGAGGTCTTCCGCTAGATCAACTTCGGGGCTGCTAGTTGACGTGTACAGCTGTCCATAAAAACCCTCTATCTCACTCAGCAGCTCAGATCTGGATGTGACGATTCTACCATCCTCAGTCTTTAATTTGGCGAGCTGGCTTTGCCCAACAGGCAGATCCCTTGCAAAAACTTTAGAGCCCTTGTTCCGCTCGATGGCTTCTTCTATACACTTGGTACGGAATTGGCGCATATCGCGTTTAAGGGACTTAGAGATCTGTCTGTTGAGCTGCCGGTATAAAGTCGCATCAACTGAAACTTCAAACTTCTGTCAAAAGCAAAAGTCAGTCTTTTCAATGACAATTTTTTGAGGTTGGATCCTTTTTGCTAAACTACGTCCAAATAAATAACTGGAATCTGTTCTACGTTAGGGGACACAATTATTTTCCCCACCATAACTACCTGAACCTAACAAAAGATACGGGCCAATCACGAAACATCCAAACTCAGGACAATGACATAGCCTAGCTTCTAATTAGATAGTATTTACAATCACCGCTAAACCCTTTAAATTTTACCTGCAAGTGCTACCTTAGATAACACGATGAGTAACAAAAGATCTTATGATTTACGAGCACAGTAACAAAATTACCACATAAATAGGTGCCTGAGCCAGATAACATTAAAATACTTATTTGAAAGTACCACGTGAATCGATAAAATAATTTAACATCATAACATGTTTAAGCAAAAAGGTGTGAAATAACTTTCGTTAAGAAAACAACAAGAAAAATAATAAAAAGTTTGAAAACACGATATTTGTAAACAAATTTTAAACATGACCAAACATTCTTAAGTGGTAAGTTACCGAGAAATTTCCGTAATTTACCGTAATTTCCATCAATGAGAATTACCGTAAATGCGTAATTTACCGACGGCACATCACTAATTGGAACATATGTTTGAGCATTTTTATATACACCTTATTTTGCCTTTGACTGTACAATATTAATATTACTACAGGTGCGGGGAATCCCAATATTACAGATGGCTTATGATTGCGCCGATTTTACCATTTCTAAAGTTTCCTATTCTTTCAGAAGTTTATAGGGCAATTTTAGGCAGTAAAAATAAATAAACAATGCCAATTCTATCTATCTCTTAGTTTTTACCTACTCTCCACGCCAACCCATTTGGATTGATCACCCTGTATACTTAATTACTTATCGTTTATACCCCACACCCACAACACAACACTAGTCTTTATTGAACTTTCTGTGTA